>CATIWO010909205.1:0-22079 GCA_949673435.1 Macaranga tanarius | reverse complement strand
GTATGGTTTTTAAATATAAAAAAGTTACAAATTCAAAATTTTACATTTTAACGGCTAAAATTTAAACGATGGTTATGTAACTAACTTGCAGAAAGCTACCCCTCTCTCTCACTCGGTTCCCTCCATTTCTTTTTTATTTGATTACTATGAGACTATTTTATTTTTTAATATAATTAAGAAGAGATCAAAATACCCAAATTCGAAGCTTCAGAATCAAAAAGTCAAAGGCAAATGGGTCAAGCCTTTGGGAAACTGATCGATGCCTTCTCAGGCAACAGCAATGAGATACGGGTAAAGCTCTCTTTTTTCTTGAAATTTTGCTCTTTTAGTTAATGGGTTGTTGTGATTAAGCTTTATAAGTCTGTATTTAGCTAATCTGTGTGGTATCTTATGGTGATGTTTCCAGTTAAAAATGCAAGTTGTATTCGGAATATTTTCATGAACTGTTATTAATCAACTGGTAAATTTCACCTTCATTTCACGTCTAAAATTGTGCCAAACTGAATATGTTCAGCTTTTGGGCAGTCTATTAGTTGATCCTTCTGTTATCTTAAGAATTTAGGTGCATGTAGTGGCAATAAATGAACATAATGTTCAATATTAAAAGATGTTATCGCTTATCATCCAAACACTTGCTTTTTATGTTAAATTCCTTTCTGATCATTTGTTGTTTTTGGGTCTTCGTCTTTTAATGTGTAGTAGTTACTGTCCTTTGATCTATATTCGTTTTCTTTTGCCAAGTCAGTATGCACATATGTGTTTGCGCATGCGCTCGCGTGTACATGTGCTTGTGAAGTTGCTGTCACACGTTAAAATTGCAGCTGATCTATAGCAACTATTGCAGCCTGTTATGTATAGTATAAGTGTACACATCATTTGGCATCCAGTTTATTCATTAGTAGACTAATCAATGATCCACTTTGTGTATTACTAATTTCTGGCTAACGTATATTCGACCATTTTTTATGCTATAACATATGCATTTTTATGTGAATTTTATCGTTCCTTTGGTTCTCTTTTCTTATTGGTTGTTTCCTTTGGACTGGCTTAGGTTGTGATGATGGGGCTGGATGGAGTTGGTAAAACAGCAATACTTCAGAAGTTACAACACGGAGAAGTCTTATCTACTGTGGTAACAGTTGGTAGGCTACTTTTACTCACGATTCTTCTTTTAATCTCTTAGTATCACTGTATGAGGCCCATAAATTGCCTATTATTATCTAATGACATCTTAAAATTATTCTCTTATGCTTGTTCACATCTTATATAGTTAAAGTACATCTTCATATAATACTTTCAAAGACTTACATAATACTTCCAAATAATAGAAAAGATATCACTGAAAGATGGGCTTACTTTCGTTTCTCATTAGCTCTCAAATTCAATTTCTTCTCTGTAGGGTTCAATTTTGAGGAAGTCCAGTATAAGAATGTGATGCTTGGTGTTTGGGATGTTGGTGGACAAGGACGATTCAAATTAAGGCCACTCTGGAAACATTTGTTTCATAATGCAGATGCACTTGTAATGATCATTTTCTGTTTATGTTATTTTACTAAAATATGGTACTTGTAATTTTCTATTTGCAACATCTTTTTTAAGAGAAATTGCATGCGTAGCATGAGCTTTGTATTGAAGCTGAAAGGCGTCGATTTTGTTGTGATTGTGTTTTAATCTCTTCAAGGTCTTTTGATGCAAGAGCTGTTCCGTTCATGCAGATCTATGTTGTTGATTCCTCAGACCGTGAGAGAATTGGAACAGAAAAAGAAGAGTTTCAGGTTGTATGCTCAAAAAGTATGTTGTCAGTACTACGTTTTTTTTTTTTAAAACAGGTTCTAAAGTGAAGGTTATGTTTTTCAGGACACCATCAAAGATCCATGTATGCTCAACAAAGTCATCTTGGTGTTTGCCAATAAACAGGATATGGTAATTTTTCTTGCATACTATAAATAGGCTTCTAATAGATAAATGTATCAAACAAGCTTGCAGACACATGCACTTCAATTGCAACAATTATTTACTTTATGCAACCATTTCTATCTCCATATGTAGCCTGTTGAACACATGGTCTCTGCCTGTTGTGCATAGACTAAAGAATCAAATGCTATGCAATTGGCATATTGTAAAGATTCCTTGTTTGTATATGAAAGTTGCTCATGAATTATTGTTCTGAAGAGAGGAACAATGACACCTGTTTTTGTTGTTAAGAAAGGAGCAGTGACACCAACGGAAGTGTGTGAAGGATTGGGTCTTTCTGAACTTGAGAACAGAAAATGGCACCTACAAGGGACTTCCGCACTGAGGGGAGATGGTCTGTCCGAGGGGTTGGACTGGTTGATTTCAACTCTGAAAGAAACTAAAGCTTCTGGATACTGGTAACTTATCATCCTAATATTTTTCAGGTTAGCTACATGTCCCTATTTAAGGCCATTGCGTAGCACATTGTTGATTTCTTGTGTTGCCAAATTTATATTGTAGGTTTACTTGAAGATTTGTCTTCTATGGGTTGTATAAACAGAGAACACAGTTTATCAGGTTCCTGCCTCTGGCTGTACTTGTTACTTATTTGTGACTTCCAATAATGTACACATTGTGGTGCTGATGAAACCTTTTCATTGATTGTAAAAATATAATAAAATACAGTCAAAATAATTTCTTTTTAAAAAGACGATAAATTTTCTTCTGAAAAATAATCTGAATGAGTTCAATTGTGTTGCTTAGAGGTGGTTTTTATTTTTTTTAATGAATTAAAGAATTGAACAGAGCCTTCAGTGTTTAAGAGGTAATGTAGTTCCATGGATCTGTCTTGCTATCTTTAAGATCCTTTTCTCAACCAAGTGATTATGCACATCACCTAAAGGGTTTGCACATTATTTTATTTCCTAAGCTTCAACTGATATTAATGTGCTGCTTGGGCATTCAAAGATGCAAGGGGAGTAAGAGTACACGCAAAAGTAGCAATTTGCCCCTGAACTTGTAACCAAGGGCCAATTCACCGAAAATAATTTTTCGGTCATCTTACTCAAAATATTTTACTTTTTGGTCAATTAGCACCAAATTTCTAGGACTCTCCTAATAGAATAAATACTTCTCATTTGTCTTTAAGACTACTTGTAATACAAACTTCTAAATTTGGAGCTCACAACATAACGCTTTTTTTGGAAAATGAATTTAGCAGGGGAGAAAAGTTAGGAAAAGAGTTAGAGAAAACTGGAGTTCACAAAATTAATCTTCTCTTTTCTCTTTCTTTCATGCCATCTCTCACGATACAAATACTGAGGATAAAATGGTTATCTTAATAATTTTATCACTTTCCATTCCTTATTAATATTCTATCCCAAACAAGGGAGAGAATCTCACTTATATTCTTCCCAAACAACCTTGCACACGTTCTCTAACAAAACTGTATTGCTATGAATACAGGTCTGTGTAACTTATGATTATAAAATAAAAATTCATCCGTTTTTTTGTTAATGAATCCAAAACCAGCAGATTCTGCTCAAAATTCACTTTTTATAGAGGTAGGAAATAGAAACATGTGTGAATTTCAAGTTGTTGCTAATATTGAATCTAGCAAGCAATAAACAAAGATCGCATAACGGGTTGCCAGTCTGAGCGATTTATATGCAGGCGATTTAAAGATTGAAGTTCACTCCACAAAGCTCAAAAAAATAGGATTATCAAGTTTCTAGAAATGATTGTTATTAGTATTTCTCCTTACAATGGATACATTATTTGTTTGCAGAAGCACCGTGTTAGGTGTGCTTTCTTAGAATTATAACTAGAAAATTTGTTTAGAAAATGTACACACAGACAATCCCCCACTTTTTTTCCCTCACTTTCTCTCAAAATGGAAATATATCTCAAATATTAACATAAAATTTCTAAATATTGTATTTTTTTACATAAGATCTCTCATTCTATCACCTAGCGGTAATATATGCTTGTTGGAATATTTTTAGCATTTTTGAATCACCTGATTTTGGAGAGAAAAGCTAGGAAAAGAGTTAGAGAAAACCGGAGTTCACAAAATTACCCTTCTCTTTTCTCTTTCTTTCCTGCCATCTCTCACGATACAAATACTGCGGATAAAATGGTTATCTTAATAATTTTATCACTTTTCATTTCTTATTAATATTCTATCCCAAACAAAGGAGAGAATCCTCACTTATATTCTTCCCAAACAACCTAGAAAAAATAAAAAATCTCCTCCTCCACTTTTTTTCTCTCACTTTCTCTCAAAATGGAAATATATCTCAAATATTAACATAAAATTTCTAAATATTGTATTTTTTTACATAAGATCTCTCATTCTATCACCTAGCGGTGATATATGCTTGTTGGAATATTTTTACCATTCTTCAATCACCTGATTTTGGAGAGAAAAGCTAGGAAAAGAGTTAGAGAAAACCGGAGTTCACAAAATTACCATTCTCTTTTCTCTTTCTTTCCTGCCATCTCTCACGATACAAATACTGCGGATAAAATGGTTATCTTAATAATTTTATCACTTTTCATTTCTTATTAATATTCTATCCCAAACAAGGGAGAGAATCCTCACTTATATTCTTCCCAAACAACCTAGAAAAAATAAAAAATCTCCTCCTCCACTTTTTTTCCCTCACTTTCTCTCAAAATGGAAATATATCTCAAATATTAACATAAAATTTCTAAATATTGTATTTTTTTACATAAAATCTCTCATTCTATCACCTGGCGGTGATATATGCTTGTTGGAATATTTTTACCATTCTTGAATCACCTAATTTTGGAGAGAAAAGCTAGGAAAAGAGTTAGAGAAAACTGGAGTTCACAAAATTACCCTTCTCTTTTCTCTTTCTTTCCCGCCATCTCTCACGATACAAATACTGAGGATAAAATGGTTATCTTAATAATTTTATCACTTTCCATTCCTTATTAATATTTTATCCCAAACAAGGGAGAGAATCCTCACTTATATTCTTCCCAAAGAAACTAGAGAAAAATAAAAAATCTTCTCCCCCACTCTTTTTCCCCTCACTTTTCTCTCAAAATGGAAATATATCTCAAATATTAACATATAATTTCTAAATATTGTATTTTTTTACATAAAATCTCTCATTCTATCACCTAGAGGTGATACATGCTTGTTGGAATATTTTTACCACATTTACAGTTAGAACTCCCTAAAAAAAATATAACAAGAGATGTTTTTAAATTATATCAATGAGATTGAGCTCTTCAAAAAAAAAAAAAAAATTAATGAGATTGAGGAAACAATATAATTACAGTCCCACGATAAAAGAGTCACTAATAATTATTCAAAATTAATAGAATGGTGAAATATACGAAAATGATTTAAGTTTTATTAAGGTATGAAATTATTTTATTTATAAAACCTGTAAAAATCAACAACTTTATAATGAAAAATTTATACATTAAAAATTTATTATAATAATTAACTTACTATATATATATTTCAAAATTTAATTTATAAATTTATAAAATATATCCAGTCAGTCTAAAAAATTCTGTCTAAAAAAAAAAGGGCTAAAATAAGAAAAAAAAGGATATTTGAATGTTCCACGCAGACGCAAACGCAGAAGCGAGGAAAGTCTCCAATATTTAACCCCAAAACAAAGAGAACAAAAGGAGCAAACGCTGCCTCTCCTCTTTTACTTTATTTGAGATCGATTCTTCACTTAAAAATTGCAAAAAAATTAAAGAAAATTCTGTGATTATTAGAAGATAATATAGCAGCAGCAGCAGCGTAGAGTTGAGTAGAGTACAGAGATCAAAATCCTAATTCAAACACTAAAATCCCAAAAAAGGAAAAAAAAAACACGAAACCATAAAATTGATTGATAGAAAGAAGGCAAATAATGGGTCAAGCCTTTCGCAAACTCTTCGATACCTTCTTCGGCAACACTGAGATGCGGGTAACACCTTTTTTTTTCCTTTAATTTTATTTTTATTATTATTATTATTATTATTATTATTATTATTATTATTATTATTATTATAATTATTCATGTTAGTTTTTTTGTAGGAATATATAATAATTCCATTAACTAGGTTTTAGTTGAATTAGTTAATTTGTTTTGTTTTTGTTTCTTTCATCACTGGAGTTGTTCCTTTACATAATATATTCCCTACTCTGTGACCACTGTAGTTCTTTAGTTTTAAGTTAATGGGTTTTGGTGATTTAAGTTTATTATTTTTATTATTGTATGTGTTGATTTTTTTCTCAAATTTCTTGCAACAATTAAGAGAGATAATAGAATGAATTTGCGAAATGTAGGCGTGGTTGGATGGTAGGGATGTGAAATTGTGAATCATAATATAATTAGATTGGAGATGTAAGTTAGTTCTCTCTTGTTGGTTTCACAAAGAAAAAAAAAAGCGAGAAGCAAAGAACAAACCCTCTATGAACTTTTTTCGTCCGCAATGTTGAAGAAATTATTAGCATTCAATTAAATAAGGAAGTGTATGTGCTTTCAGATAGAATGTAAAATTCTATTTTTTATGGAAGGGCGTGACAAATTGATGAAGTTATCGGATTATAGCCGTTTTTGGGTTATTAAGAAAGTAAGGTGTATTTGGAAGTTTTTTTCGTGTAATCTTGATTATAGATATAGCTAAAATTGGAATATTTACCTCCATGAATGTCTAAGTTTCTGCTAAACTAGATATGGATTGTGGATTTTGGCAATAATGTTGGTTGATCCACTTTTTAGCTGTTGTTGTTTAGGCCTTTTTTTTGGTATTTAATGTTATAAATTGGATTTAATTTCAATATTCAAGGAAGATGTTATTATTGAAGATGCCATGTCTTCTATGTTGAATTTCCTTTCTAATAACTACTTAAAGGCTTGTTTGCTATGTTGAATTTCCTTTCTAATAACTACTCCTTAAAGACTCCATATACTTTTACTATATGCTGGTTTGCTGTCCTATGTGGAGCATGCGGTCTATGTTTGTCCCTCCTTACTATGTATGTATGCATGTCCATGTCTGTACATACGAGTTTTTGCTTTGTTACTCTTTGGATACACCTGTGAAAACGGTTAAAGCTGCTTGATGTTTTGTATGAATATATGCCGAGAAAAATTTAGTATCTTAATTGAGTATTAGTGCTGAAGGGGAAAGCAGTAACTTGGGAAGAAAAAATATCACCAGCATGATGTAGTTGAGCTACTACTGTGTATTGTATACAGTGTGCAATATTTAGCTTCCAGTTTCAGTTTATTCAATAGTAGGTGATTAATAGTGGGCCGCATTGTGCATTATTGATGTGGTGATAGATGTCTGACTATCCTTTATGCTCTGGCAGATGCATTTCATTTATATTGTATCATTTTTTAGTTATATTTCCTTATTTGTAATTTTCGTCGTTGTTGGCTTAGGTTGTGATGCTGGGGCTGGATGCAGCTGGTAAAACAACAATTCTGTACAAACTACACATTGGAGAAGTCTTATCTACTGTTCCAACAATCGGTATGCCACTATACTTGTGATTACTTTATCTTTTAGTATGATTCTTTTAGGCTCATGAATAGGCTACTGTTATCTCACAACACCGTATAATTATTCTTCTAATTTTTGGTGAAGTCATATACAATCAAAGTACATGCTTACATACTCTTTCAAAGAATGAAAAGTTATTATATTGACTAACCTTAAAATACTTGATCTTCATGTTCTTTATTGATTACAAGCATAGATTGTTTTACACTTTGCCTCTTTCTTTTTCAAGATATGAACTTTAATATATCTATGCACGGTGTTAACTAGCTTTGCTGGAAAAGAAACTCATGCTTAGAAACATGTATCGGCATGTTAATTTGTGTTTCCTAAAATTAATAGTTAGTACTTTGGCAGGGCAGGTGAAGCAACTGCGCAAATAATACTTTATAGTTGGTAAGTTTAAGGCTAACAAACAAATGTTTGAAGTCGATACTTTGGTAGGGCAGGTGAGGAAACCACACTAGTTAACACTTTATAGTTGGCAAGTTTAAGAGATATTTTGGAATAAGTTTTTGAAGATTGCCTCTACGAAAAAGATTATGACCATTCAAACTCAAGGGAAATCTCCATATAGTGAAATAGTGTTGCTTATCATGACATTAACTTCTGTTGAAAATAACTAGGTGTCGAAACTCCTTTTAGTAATGCCCATTTTTATAATTCTTTTTTCTGATCACTTAGATGAAACATCCATCTTTTCCTTGGGTTATTATCTGGGGTTCTATGGCACAACAGTGAAACTTCTTGCAAATAATAGGTGATGTCAAATGCTAACTTTTTGTTTTCTATAATGAGTTCATTTGTTTTCTCTCTATATATTGTCCTCTGAAATTTTTCATGATCCATTTATTTGTTAAATAATTTGTAATCTATTTGGAGATAGAGATGAAACCTTCAACTGTGATGGTTGTGATTTGGTGGATTTTTGCCCCTAATTCTTTTTATTTGGTGTAGGGTTCAATGTGGAGAAAGTTCAGTATAAGAATGTGGTGTTCACTGTCTGGGATGTTGGTGGGCAAGAGAAACTAAGGCCGCTTTGGAGGCATTATTTTAACAATACAGATGGACTGGTAATAACTTTTTTCTACTTGTCTTCATTTGCCGAATTGTGGTTCTTGCAGTTCATTTTTGTTTTAATAGTTCAGTTTTCTGTTTGCATTAGCCCTTTATAATGAATGTATGCAAGTTTGCATGAGCTTTCTGTTGAAGCTGGAGGAGTCAATTTGGTATGATCGAGTTTTCTTGCTTTCAATGTTTTTCATGCAGCAGTTGTTGTGTTCATGCAGATCTATGTTGTGGATTCCTTAGATCGTGAAAGAATTGGAAGAGCAAAAGCAGAATTTCAGGTTGTACACTGAGAAAGGTATGCTGATTATACTACATTTTTGTCAATAACAGTTTCTAAGTTGAAGGTCATCTTTTCTTTCAGACCATCATCAAAGATCCATTTATGCTCAACAGTGTCATCCTGGTGTTTGCCAACAAACAGGACATGGTATGTCTTATACTTTGCAAATCAGCGATGAAATTCATTAAACAAGCAGTTTCCTTGAGCAAGGGAAATGAATATTTAATTGTAATAATGGGACATAAATTTGAAATTTGGTGCCTTGTGCCAATACAAACTGTCTGTCTGGCTTTGCAGTCTTCCAAAATAGAACAATTTTAAAGACTACATGCCTGTCTTTTGATATAGAGAATGACAAGTAATAATTATAAACGCAAGCAACTATTAAGTGCCACTGCAACAATTAATTACAGCATCCAACCATTTCTCTGTCTACATTTGGCTTGTTGAACCTATGATCTTTGTCCATTTTGAATGGACTAAGAAACAAAACAATGCAATGGCCATTTGGTGATGAGTGCTTGTTTGTGTTTTGAATTTGTTAATGATTATTGCTCTTAAGAAAGGAGCAGTGACGTCTGTTTCTGTTGTTAAGAAAGGAGCAATGACGCCAATGGAAGTATGTGAAGGCTTAGGTCTTTTGGAACTTAAGAACAGAAAATGGCACATACAAGGGACTTGTGCGTTGAGGGGAGATGGACTATATGAAGGTTTGGACTGGTTATCTTCAACTTTGAAAGAAATGAGAGCCGCTGGATACTCTTCAGTGGGCACCTCATCATTCTAATTTTCCAGGTGAATTATCTATCTTTTATTATTTCTGGTATTTCAATCCTTGAGAGCAGAAAGGCCAGCAGTAGTAAAACTCCAAATCTATTATTCTTTATCATCATAGAATAGCCGGCTGTTGATCATTTTTTCTGTTTGTTTTTTGTTTAAAAAAAAGCGCAAAATACTTATCAACGACTAATGTTTTGCAGGTTTTTTAGAGGATGCAGGGGGTTTGTGTAGATTAAGTCAGGTGGATGTTTTGCAGGCAGTCTTCCATGGGACGTTCTGGATTGTGATCAATTCTTTTTTTTTTCCTTTTTATGTGTTGCCCAAAACGAAAGAATGCAGTTTATTAAGGATGCTTACCTTTGGCTGTACTTGGTTACTTATGGATGTTACTTCCAACAATGTATATTGAGGTGTTGATGAGACCGTCATTGATAGTTGAAATGATATCTGAGCATCTATGAACATTTTTAGATGTCCCATTACAATTATATGCAGTAAAAAATTGTGAAGCTTCCTTCTTTTTGTATGCACGTACATACAGTGAGCGTCTGTGGAGGGTGCATATTTTATGAGCACATAGACACGTCCATAGGGAAGGAGAAGATTTGTCACCAACAAGCTCTCGTAGCTCAGTTGGTTAGAGCACCCGTTTAGTAAGCGGGAGGTCTTGAGTTCGACTCTCAACGAGAGCAAAGCTCTTTTTAAATTTTTTTAAAACCAGCAACAGCAAAAACCATAACGTCCACTGTAACTGTCACCACCACCACCACAAATTATTTTATAAAATATTATTTTACTTTTAACTTTCCCTCCAATCCCAAGAATTCACTCTCCAATTAAACAAAAAAATCTCTACCACACACACAATAAAATTCCTCAGATTTTTAAATTATTATTTAATTTTGCATTCTCTATAATAATAATAACAAGAACACTAACGGACCACCTTCCACAGTCCACACCCACCACCAATAGCTAAAAAAAAAAAAAATCATTTCACGCTTTTCGATGCGTATCTGTTCATCTTCTTCTTCCTCCTCCTCATGCCACACCCAAATTACCTCAATGTTTACCCAAAAAACCACTCCTTTCCTCCACAAATTCCACTTCTGCCCCTACTATTTCCGCACTCCCCCTCCCCACTCCTTCAAAATCCGTTGCCTCCTAGACCAGCTCGCTCCTAAATTCGCCCTCTCTTCCTCTCTTTCTTCCGTTTTCACCTCCGGTAACATCATCGCCGCCGCTGCTGCTGCTTCCTCCGGTTCCTCCTCCGTCCATGGCGCTGTCACTTCCGCTATCACTCACGTCGCTGTCACCGCCGTAGCTATTGCCTCCGGTGCTTGTCTCTCCACTAAGGTCGATTTTTTATGGCCTAAAGTCGAGGAGCAACCAGGTTATTTTTTATTTATTTATGCCTCAGGGACCAACTTTGCCAATTTTGAAACATTATGGATTTAATTGTAATTTTTTTTGCAGGTTGTCTTATAGTGGATGGTGTAGATGTGACTGGCTGCAATATATTTAGTGATGGAAAGGTTTACCATTTTTTACTCTGCATTATCAATTAATCAATTATTTATTTTTATGTGTATGTGTAGTTAACTAAAAATGTTTTAAATTTGTGAAGGCAGGTGCAAAAGGCTATTGCTTTTGCTAAAAAGGCTCACCATGGGCAGTTTAGAAAAACTGGAGAACCTTATTTGACCCATTGTATTCATACTGGAAGAATTTTAGCTTTGCTTGTTCCTTCAACTGGCAAAAGGGTATGTATTATTTCACTTTCTCATTTTGTATGGTCAATTTTAAATTATGTTCTTAGATGGAATTCTTTACCTTTATGTTGTGTTAGTATTGGATTACTTGAATTTAAGTGTTTGTTAGATATGTGCATATGTACATTTCTTTTGCTTGATAATTTCTTTTCTTATTTTGTCAAAATTACATTTGATCGAGATAATAAAATCTACTGTAGGCGGTTGATACTGTTGTGGCTGGGATTCTGCATGATGTTGTAGATGATACACATGAAAGTTTACGAAGGATAGAAGAAGAGTTTGGTGAAGATGTAGCAAAATTGGTAGCTGGTGTTTCCAGATTAAGTTACATAAATCAGGTAATAAGTTCACTTGCTATGCTTTTGACTCTCCATTCTTAGGATTTGCATTTTAGGAGTTATATATGAACTAATTTGAAAAGACAGTGTAGTTCTTTTGGCTAATTGATGTGAGAAGTTAAAGCAGAGAACAAACTTTTTTTTTTTTTTTTTTCTTTCAATAATTTGGATCTTTTTATGGATATATATCATGTGGAAAAAAATAATCACTTTTTTCTAGTAGTTTGAAAATATTTTTCTTTTGTGGGTAACTGTTAAAAAAGAGTCAAAAGACAAAAATAAACTTTTTGCATAATTTTTTAGTTTATTTTATTGAAAATTTTCAGCATTTATTTATTTATTTGTTTATTTTTGTTAGTGTTACAGATAGAAAAAATGATAAGATGAACAGTCTTGCATGATAGCAGGAAAAGAAAAATTTTCATGCTCATCCTGTTTAAATTAGATAGCTTAAAGCTAGACATTGTAAGGCGTTTTGTCAATTTGGGTCTCCTGCAAGGTCTTTGCTGAACTATTATCTGCTGTCTGTTTATACCTTTTGCGTATTCTTGTGGATGTCATGTGCCTGTGTTTTTACTGGTCCTGCGTTGTTCAATGTTCTGCTGCTGTCATGTAATATTTTATTTTGCAGCTGCTTCGGAGACATCGCAGGGTAAATGAGAACCAGAGCATGCTTGGTCAGGAAGAGGTAGGGAGCTTGAAATTTGCATAATGATGGCATAAAACTGTACTATAGTTAGTTGAAATCAGGATTTTTTTCCCTTCCATAAACTTAAATCCAACTGGCTATTTGTGTGAATTCTATTATTGCTCATCTCAAAAGGAAAAAAGAGGAAAATTTGGGATGCTATCTTATAAAAAAAAATGATTGACATGTATATGTTATATACTGATGGGTTTGTAGTGCTCTCCATAGAATTTCACAGACATTTAGAGCCCATACTTTCACTATTTCTACCAATGAGCCAGGAATTGATATAAAATACATACCTCCTAGAGTTAACAGTTACTGCAGTTGTTGTTTTGTATCATAAATTTATTTTTTAAACTCATATCTTTTTTTGTTTGTTATCTTTGAAGGCAAATAATTTACGAGTTATGCTTTTGGGGATGGTTGACGATCCTCGTGTGGTGCTCATCAAGCTTGCAGACCGCCTTCACAATATGAGGACCATGTACTGGCTTTAATCTACTAACATCATAATTTATTTCTGTTAGTGGCTGTCTCTCTTTTCCTTTAATTAGATTTGTGTTTTGGCAACACTGCTTTTTTCATTTACTATGTTTGAAGCCTTAGAAAACTCATGTTACTTAAAGCATTGGCAAATTTATGGATAAACCATGAATTTTTTGACCAGGCTGAAAGTTTCTGTTTATTTATTGACTTATTATGTTAATCTTGATCCTAGACAGTGATTCATTTAGTTATTTTTCTTTTGCAGTTATGCTCTGTCACCTCTGAAGGCTCAAGCAGTTGCACAGGAAACCTTACTTATTTGGTGCTCACTTGCTTCTAGATTAGGTTTGTGGGCATTAAAAGCTGAGTTGGAAGATCTATGCTTTGCTGTTATTCAGGTGCAAAAACTAATTACCTTGGCTGTGTATGTCTGTTAAATTTTGATTGTTTAGGAGTTGGATTGTACATTTGACTTAATTAACATGCTTTTCGATTTTAGAATGTTAGAATATATATTTAATGCAATGAATATGCGATTTTTTTAGTTTGGAGAATGCATTCGTAAGATTTTACACCCAACTTTTATTGTATGCTAAACTGCATGAATCTTTTGAATTGATGTCACTAATTCTCCAGGAGAGTTTGATAAATGATTTTAATTATTCATACTGAGAAGGCAAGTTTTTACCCTATAGAGTATACACTATTGTAAGAAAACTTTTATTGTTGCGAGGGTCATTTAATTCAGCAGGATATTTATTTCATCATATGCAGCCTCAATTATTTCGGAATATGCGGGCTGATCTAGCGTCAATGTGGAGCTCTAGCAGCAGAGCCGGATTTCCTAGAAGAATATCTAACAAATTAAGCTTGCTGCCTTTGGATGAGAAAGATTTTACTTCTGTTGATGAAGATGTCCAAACTATGAAGGTATTTATAATTTAATTATTTCATAGTCTTCCTCTTTAATTTTCCTGTGAATTCCAAATGCTTGTCTTGATTTTATGGTTTTTGGGCTGCTAGCAGCTAGCGTGGTAGTTTCAGTGACTTATTTTGTACATGCAGAATCTTCTAGAAGCTGTAGTACCCTTTGATATCTTGTTAGATAGGAAAAAGGGAACCATGTTTCTTAATAGTCTTAGGAAAGCATCAGAGACTCAAAGTCGACCAAAGGTTGTTCAAGATGCTGGAATTGCTTTGGCATCGCTTATTGCTTGTGAGGAAGCACTTGAGAAGGAGCTACATATATCTACGTCGTAAGTTTTGCTTCTCCCATTGACATTTTCTGCCTGTAGTCCCTGAAGAGAACATAAATAGGACATCGTTTATTAGTTTCTTCTCAATTTAATCTCATGTCTAGATTTTATCACCAGTTTTCCCATATCTGATGGATGCTCTCTTTCATTTTTGTAGATATGTTCCAGGAATGGAAGTGACTTTATCTAGTCGACTAAAGAGCTTGTACAGTATCTACAGCAAGGTATCACTAAAGTTTGAGGTTTGATTTAACCAATGAGGCATGCATTTTTCACTTGTTGCTTCTTCAAATATGACGAGTTCTAGATATCCTTTTGCATAACTTAGTTCTTGTCAACAAGATGTGTATAGAGTCATCATTCCTTCTTGTCTCTGGTTTTAAAAATTGGCAGCAGCTTGTGTTATTATACTGCTGGTTCGATTATATTTAACTAGTAGTGTTTAGGGCTTACTTTTCCTCAAAACATCCGTGTAATCTTGTTTCTGGTATTAATATACAATTGTAATTTGTCTTCAATTTCTGTAGATGAAGCGCAAAGATGTTGGCATTGATAAGGTTTATGACGCTCGTGCACTAAGGGTAGTTGTTGGAGACAAGAACGGAACCTTACATGGTCCTGCAATTCAATGTTGTTACAGTCTTCTTGATATAGTGCATAGGTACATTCATATGTTTGTGTATAGTCATGTTTAATCAAGGTGGATTAAATATTTCAGTGTGCATATGGAATTTTTCTATTGCTAACTGTATTTCAATGATATGCCCTGATTCATTATAGCTATATATAGTTTTGGACTTGAAAATTTAAATAGGTGTTTGCAAGTTTTGTTAGCAACTTAGCGTTATCTTTGTGAGTGCTATCATAGGTCCATTCACTTTTAGGTATTTCTTAAAATTTTGTGTGGTATTTTTAATACTGCTCGATGCTTGGTTTCTCTAAGCGAAAGGTTCTTTGTTGGATTTGTTCAAGCCATTGTGAGTTAAATATTGTAATATTTCAACAGTATTGATTATTGTTAATAATACATCATGCTATTTTATGTTCCTGTACAGGCTGTGGACCCCCATTGATGGTGAATTTGATGACTACATTGTTAATCCAAAGCCCAGTGGATATCAGGTGATGAATCAAATTCTCTATAAATTTGATGTCTGAGGAAGCAACATGCTGTTAATTTTTTATGTAGATAAGCAGGTGCTGTGTTTTCATTGCAGAATGCTACATTTTTACAGATATGCATATTACATGATAGACATTTCAAAATTTTACAACTATGGGAGGGAATAAAAGGATAGTGTTGTCTTATTTTCTCACCATAGAGCCTCAGATGCTAACTTGGTGAGAGGCAAAGCGTGCCTGGCATGGAGCTCTAGCAATAGCAGTAGTCCTCAATTGTATTTCTGGAAATAGATGATGAACTGAGTTTATTAAAATGTTGGTGGTTATGCGGGCTGCTTAATTGCAATTTGCAAAAATAAGTTAATCTCTATTCTACCTTGTTAAGACTTGCAAAACAGTGGTGTTTCCTAGTACTAGTTCACACATTCTTTTTAAACAATCAATACTTTTACCAAAATTCAATAATCATCTAAAATGTCTGGTCAACGCATGCATACATATGACATGTTTTCATTTAATGATCGAAGGAAATTGCTGCTTTAATGAGGATGGTTAGTTATGGCTTTGTTACAATATCAGTGTACCAATTATGAGAGTTCATGTTCTAGTTATCTTTACGGTTCTACTACTATGCTTTTACAAATCTTGATATTATTTATTTATTTTTTTCAATTCAATATGGATTTGATTATGCATGCTGATATTGTGGAATTTTGTCTTGAGATACATTTTAAACCTAGCCTTCTTTTGACAATTGCAGTCCCTGCATACAGCAGTACAAGGTCCTGATAATGCACCTTTGGAAGTCCAGATAAGAACACAGGTTCTGAACTTCTTCGTTTTTGTTTGAACCTAGAGTTTTTCATGTTTCTGGTTTGGCTGATTTAACCCCCTTGTCTTTGTCTTTTAAAGAAAATGCATGAATATGCTGAGCATGGACTTGCTGCTCACTGGCTTTACAAAGAAACTGAAAATAAGTTGCCTTCCATAAATGGAATAGATGAGTCTGAAACAGAGGAATCTTCTGGTCTCTCCAAAGATATTGCAGATCACAACTCCATAGGAGATGATCAGTTTCAGAAATATAGATCCCTAAAAGTTGGGCATCCAGTCCTTAGAGTTCAAGGAAGTCACTTACTTGCTGCTGTTATAATTAGGTATGCTATAACTCCATGCTTTTCATGGTATGTTAATCACTATTAAACTTTGAGTTTACATGCTTCGACATGAAAGTTGGATTTCAGAGTGGACAAGGATGGAAGAGAACTGTTAGTTGCTGTGGGCTTTGGACTGGGAGCTTCTGAATCCGTAGCTGACAGAAGATATTCTTTCCCAATAAAGCGATGGGAAGCTTATGCAAGATTGTTCAAAAAGGTAAAGTTGCTTTACTTTTTTTTTTTATCATTATTATTATTTTGGTATAATAAATTTACACAAGGTTCAAGGGTTATTTAAATATCTTGAACATCTGTGGAGATAATGATTTGTTTGACATTCAAATTGATTTGCACAATGGTTAAAAGAAAATTGCTGTTATGGAGAAGAAGTGAAATAACATAGATTGGAAAGAGAAGAAATATATTGCCTAGGATATTGTGATTTCTATTGAAATTTGAAACTCTTCACTTCGTCTCATAAGGATTAAAAGTATGCCTACTATGAGAACTACTTTGGAAAACACTGAAATCAACTTAAATTGAATGGCAATTAAAATGAAGCATAGACTCAACTGAAGTGAACAAAATGCCCACTGTACATAATAACTTGTTCAAATTACAAATATTTGACCCTGAGAATCATATCTTAAGAATTAAATGTTTAAAATGATGCAAGTTTTTCTTTTGATAGCTTTGCCTTCTTTGCTGCAAATTTGTCTTTCCAGGTATCAGATGAGTGGTGGTGTGAACCAGGACATGGGGATTGGTGTATCTGCCTTGAGAAGTATACACTTTGCCGAGATGGTATGTACCATAAGGTATGTCTGATGCAAACTTGATGAGAAGATACAAGTAAATTTTGTGATCATCTGTATAGTTTGGCTGGCCATTGTTTTAAATATGCATTACATCTGTTCACTGTTGCAAAGAATTTATGAAGAAAATTGACCATGTGTTTGGGGATATGGGAGTATATGAGTATGAAAATTTTCCTTTGGGTTCCATCATCAGGATGAGGAAAAGAGAAATTTTTGGTGCGTATATTGTTAGAAGAGAATGAATGGTCATTTATGTCAACAATGTAGAATCCTTTAAGCATGTAATTGTGCATAAAGCCACAATTGGTGACGTGAATTATCCATAACCTTTGGAAGGAATCTCTTAAAAATGAAACATTTTGTTGCATCTTAAGTTTTGATCATGTAGACATCCTTCATGTGTATTGCATTCTATTAGATTTTTCATTTATAATCTAGGCATGTGTAGCAATTTAATGTTTGAAATTATCCAGTTATTTTCTTTGGGCTGTCTACTGTTGGTCACCATCATAAGCTACTGAAACTATGCTGATTGTGATTTTTGGTATGCTAGTGTGAAGAATAAATGGGTTGGAACTTTTTTGTATTTACATAATGATGGAATAACTTCTGATATTATCTGTTATTTATTAGAATCATGCATGGGAACATTCTGTTAGTAATTGTTTATAAATTAGTAGCAGGTTCATCTTTATGCGATACCAATTTATCAAGTCTTAAGATAAAAACATAAACAGGGTGATGGTGCAGTCTTTGGAGGGTTGTGTAATGACAGAGCTCCATAGAATGCAGTGGTTAACTTTGATTTTTTTTCATCAGCCTTTGCTACCACTATTGCATTTTACATGTCATGATTGTCCACGTATCATACCTAAAATGTGTAAACTAGCAAATTGTGAACTGTGGGGTAGGAAACTTGGATAAAGTTTGTATTGAGTTTTCCTTCTATACAATGTTGTGGATGTAAGGTCTTCATGAATCTCTCTATTGCATCGTCTTTTCATGATTCAATTTTTACTTTTTTGTGGTATAAATATGATACTTTTTAAAACTGGTAGTATACAAAAGACAAGATCATAACATAAGTGTATAGCAATGCTCTTACAGTACTGCTGGATTTCTGAAAGAAATTTATTTAGTATATTGTCATGGCAAGAAATTTATTTAGTGTATATTCTCGTGCAGCAAGATCAATTTGAGCGCCTGTTACCAACTTTCATCCAGGTTATTGATTTAACAGAGCAAGAAGAATCTGAATATTGGGCTGTTGTGTCTGCTGTTTTTGAAGGCAAACCTGTTGATTCTGTTGCGTCTAAGCCAAACTTAGACTCTGCTACTTCCAATTCTGTTGATGCTAGCATCAATAATAAGGTCAGCATGCAATTATCTAGTTTTTTAAGCTCAATTGCTACCGGTGAAGTTTTGTTTTAATATTCTGTGTTCTTTATGTCAATCACTTCCTGCCTGCCAGAGATGAATTTGTTGTAGTAATTTTAATAAGTTAGCACAGCTTGACCAAGGTTAATGTGCATTCATCTTATTGTTCTGATTGTCATTGTCCAACTTTATTTATTTATTTATTTCTTCTCATTCAGTTTTTGGTCAAAACGTGCATGTATGTTTGTATTGAAGCACTTTTACAATTCTTTACTGCTTATTAATAATCACTGACTTGCATTGGTTGCTTACATTTGTATAAGGTGCTATACATGGCTTCTTGTTATGATGAATATAAATTCAGTTATTGGTGGTCATAGACGGTTTTAATAACTGCAACATAAAAATGGCCATTCTTCCTTGTAAGTTGGGAATCTCAAGGTTGTGACCTATATGCTACTGGCTCCATTTTGAACCAGAATCTGGCTCCAGGCAATTAATATTGTTCTGCAGCTTCAATAACTGCTGCCAACATAAAATTCCCATACACACGCAACAAGCACAGGGATGTCTTTCCATGCTTGCAGATGCATGAGGTAATATTATATGTAGCTGGAACTTTGAACTGATGACTAGTTTTTTTTTTTTATATATATATTTTAGGTCCGTCTACTGAGGACAATGCTCAGGTGGGAAGAGCAACTGCGCACTGAAGCAAGTATTGGACAACCAAAATATGACAGAAAGTCTCATTATAATGCAGACTCTGTCATTCTTGGTGAAGTTGTAATTATTTGTTGGCCTCATGGTGAAATAATGAGATTAAGTAGTGGTAGCACTGCTGCAGATGCTGCTAGAAGAGTAGGTCTCGAAGGCAAGTTGGTTCTGGTGAATGGTCAGCTTGTATTACCGAATACTGAGCTCAAAGATGGTGATGTGGTTGAAGTCAGAGTGTAGATATTACTTCACCAAGTTCTATCGATTAATGTAGATAACAAGGTACAATCAAATCCATTGCCATTCTAATTACCACATCTGATAGTTACATGCTATTTGACAAGCATAGTCCAATTGTAGTTGCTAGGCCTACCATTTAATTCCAAGCTGTAAATGGGATTTGAATATTGTGATTGGTGTAAATATTGTCAAATTCTATAGCAATTATAGAAGGAAATTTCTTCATTTGTAATAGCTCAAATGGAATTAGATGGCATAATTATACACTAAGTACGAGAGAAAGAACACAAATTCAATTAAAATCAAATAATGCTGTTTTTCCTTTAGTTACCATTCAAATGAAAGTGCGCCTGAATCCAAATTATGTTTTTGGATTTTATATGTCCTATATGGCAAGTGGTACATGAGCAAAAGTGATCCTAAAAGTTCACAAGGCAATTCCATTTTGAAATATTAAACAACCTCATTCTGATAATAATTATTTTTTTTTAATATCTGACGTAGTGATAAGATAACTAAATTTAAAGTAATATTTGCGTATAAAGTGTTACAATATAATAGTTGGATGAAAAAACAAAAGCTGGAGGATTGAGTTCCGATTTTAGAAGAAAATTATAGTTTGTTATTGTTTAGCTAGATTTGAGCAAAAGTACAAGCAACTTGAGATATTTTTCACATGAAAGCAAAGCAATGACGGACGTTTTGTGGAGGAGATGTTCATGTTGCCGTGCTTTCAATTTAATCATCACACAAAATATTAATATTGATGTTATCATTCGTCTTTTTCTGATAAGAAACAATAGTTTCCTAGGTAATGTTTGGTATTGTGGAATGTAGCCCTCACGCCCTCGTAAAATTACTAAATAGTCCTTCAAATTTATTCTGCCTCATTAAAAAATTAGAGACTAAATAAATAATTTTATAATAATAATAATAATAATAATAATATTGTCAAAAATAAGTCTGCCAATGCCATGCCGGCATAAATTTCAAACACACCAACCACTAAATTCGAAGCCCATACGTGTCTACAGGGAAACTGCTAAATCATTTCTCATACATATCTTCGTCTCTCCGCAACTCACCAACAGTACTATCATCCATCTCGGCATCTCCTCCACCCACAAACATGGAAACCTGGTTCATCATCCTGCTTTCCTTATCCCTCTGTCTGCTCCTCAACTCCCTCTTCTCCCTCCTTAAGCCTACCCACAAGCTCCCTCCTGGACCCCCCTCCATCCCCATCATCTCCAGTCTTCAATGGCTGCTCAAGTCTTTCTCCCAAATCGAGCCCATTCTTCGCGACCTGCGTGCCAAATACGGCCCTATCATCACTCTCAGAATCGGTTCTCGCCCTGCAATTTTCATCACCACTCACTCTCTTGCCTATCAGGCCCTTGTCCAAAACGGAGCGGTCTTTGCAGACCGCCCTCCAGCACCTCCTCTCAGCAAAATGATCTCTAGCAATCAGCTTAACATCAGCTCTGCCTCCTATGGACCAACTTGGCGGCTGCTACGCCGAAACCTTACCTCTGAAATCCTCCATCCTTCGCGGATAAAATCTTACTCACAAGCTCGCAAATGGGTGCTCGAAATCCTCATCAATCGGCTCAAGAAACAGTCAGACGCTGGTGAGTGTATTCTTGTTAAAGAGCTCTTTCACTACACTATGTTCTGTTTATTAGTACTCATGTGTTTTGGAGACAAGCTTGAGGAAGAGAAGATCAAAGAAGTGCAAAGAGTTCAGACCAACATGTTGTTGTCTTTTGCCCGTTTTAATATATTGAATTTCTTGCCAAAATTGACAAAGATATTGTTTCGTAAAAAGTGGGAAGAATTCTACCAGCTTTATCGGGACAAACAAAATGTGCTGATTCCATTGGTAAGAGCAAGGAAGAGCGCAAAACTTGAGAATTTAAGTAAAGATAAAGAGGATAAGTTTATAGTGTCGTATGTTGATACACTATTGGATTTGCAGCTACCAAATGAAAACAGAAAGCTTGATGAGAAGGAAATAGTTAGCTTATGCTCTGAATTTCTTGATGGTGGTACGGATACTACGTCCACTGCCCTGCAATGGATCATGGCAAATTTAGTCAAGTGCCCACATATTCAAGAAAAGCTGTTCACGGAGATTAAGGGGGTTGTTGGGGCTGAGGAGCAAGAAGTTAAAGAAGAAGATTTGCACAAGATGCCATATTTAAAAGCAGTGATTTTGGAGGGATTAAGGCGGCATCCTCCAGGGCATTTTTTGTTGCCACATGCAGTGACACATGATACAGTTCTTGATGGGTATGTGGTTCCAAAGAATGGGACTGTAAATGTCATGATTGCTGAGATGGGTTTGGATCCAAAGGTCTGGAAAGATCCCATGGCGTTCAATCCTGAAAGGTTTTTGAATGATGGTGGCATTGAAGCATTTGATATAACTGGAAGCAGGGAGATAAAAATGATGCCTTTTGGCGTAGGGA
>CATIWO010909144.1:0-17500 GCA_949673435.1 Macaranga tanarius | reverse complement strand
ACTCATTGGTGTGTTTTGTACATGGGCTAAAATATAGCTATGTAGCACAAAGTTGATGCATTTTTTATTGGGCCTATTTTTTCTCATATTGTTCTTCACTTTTAGGTATATATATTAGTATATCAAGATAGGGCTTTAAATTCTAATCATAGTAGCCGCCTTAAAAACTCTTGTATACTTTTTTCAATAATAGTGAAATTTCTTCTTATCTGCCCGTAGGTTTTTCCCACATTGGGATTTTTCATATAAGTTCTTATGTTTTTATTTATGTCTTTATTTTGCCATTGTTTATTTTATGTTTCTTTCCACATGCTTCCATAAAACATGTCAATATCTATGTTCATTAATCAAAATACAATAATAAAAAAAAATATGACTTGTTTGGTGATAATTCTTACAAAATCTTAGTCTTGATTTCTGGTAATACAACTTGAACTCTGTAGTTGGAAAGACTATGTCAGTTTTTGGAGATTTATCAAATCCAAATTGTGTCTCTTCAAATATAATGTTTTAAACAATAACATCTAAAATAGGAAGAGGGAGCAGTGCAATAAAAAAGCCCTTATTGCTTCATATTTCGAGCAAAGAGCCATAATAACTTCAATAAAATAAAGATAATTTGTGTTGATATTAGTATGCATTAACTGATTCCAAACAGGTTGTGCTTAGATAAGAAAATAATTTACTAACTGCTTTAGTTCTTATTTAAGATTATGCAAAATAGTACGCAATTGATAGTAATGAGCAAGTACAGTAGATTTAAATCAATAAGCTAAAAGAATTCCAAATTGCCTTAGTAGTGTCAAAATTAGCAAATTCAATATTAATAGAAGGAATATAGGTGTTACGAAACCATGTAATAATCAAATGATTTTTTCATATCCCAATTTTCAAGTCATTTCATAAACTTACAGTCAGATTGATCTTTCTCTTGCATAGATTTAACAATGTTGTTAATAATTACACACTAGAGTTTCCACCTAATTAAGAACTTTTCATATTTTGGATCCATAGATTGTAGCTTGATCCAGTTAAGATGATAGTAATTAGTTTAGAAACATCAATTTTCTCCATGGAAAAATTTTAATAATAGATGAATATGAAAAATTTAAGGAACAAATTTGACAAGGATAAAAATATAGAGAAAAAAATGATAAGATAAGAAAATCAGAAATAGACAAATAAATAAAAGAACTCAAATATAACTTGGCTTTGATATCATATGATGAACAGAGAATGTATTATTAGAAATTGCATATCTTGAATATTATAAAAGGTGTCTATTTATAGTGTACAAATAGAATTATGAAAAGAAAAAATATAACTATCTTTATAACAAGAAGAAAAATAAATTTTTTTATGGATTATTAGCTTGGATTGTACGCAAACTTTACTCCTTATTTCAAATTAGGTCTAAACATCAAAATTTTTTATCACTTAACTTTTATTTTATTTCATGAAGGGTACTATTAAAATGTTTCGTCCCTATAATTTTTCTTTTAAACTTTGTAATCTCTTAGTCTTTTTATTTTTTCAATTTAGTTCTAAAATTACAAAGAGTTTTAGAAAATTATTTTCTTCATCGTCTTTTAGGGCTCTTATACCATTTCGGGTGAGTTTGCTCTTACTAGGTGGAATCAAAGAGTTACTCAGGATTAGAATAAACTCAAATTTCTACTATTTTAGCTTATCATATTCATTAAACTATCGAGAACTAGCAAGAAAGCCCACATGTTCTATGTTTTTTAGAAGAAAATTTTCAAACTCACTATGTGTTAGAGTAAATTACCTTAAACACTCATAATAATTTTTATAGATTTAATCGCAGTTTCTAAAGAACCAATTAGAGAATTAAGACGATCAGTAATAGAATTTAATAATCTTATAACTGGATCCTTGTCTTAGTATTAGAGCCTTGGGAAAGGATTGATGAAGAAACTAAAATTTTAAAATCATTTGTAATTTTAGAATTAAATTAAAAAGATAAAAAGACTAAGAAAGTACAAAGTTTAAAAAGAAAAATTACGAGAATTAAAAATTTTTCACAACATCATTTTTAGAAATATATATGAAGTTAAGTAATAAAAAATAAATAAATAGGTGTTTGGTACCCAATTTTAAATAAAAAGTAAAGTTTAGGACCATCTAAGCTAATAACCCAAATCTCTGCAATAGGAAGGGGGATTGATCAAAAGAAAAGTCATTGTAATTATTCTATAATTATGATAATGGAAATAACAAAGGATAAACTATATTATAACTATATAATTTATTGTTCTTTCAATTTCTTCTCGATAAATCTTCAACAACCCTTAATTATCCTTCAGAAACTCCATTTTTTTCTTTTATAATATTGTTTAGGATTTTAAAACCAAAGGGTAGATACTCCTTTAATTTTCTATATTCATAAAGTATTTATAGAATATTAATTTTAAAGTTATTGATACAAACCTAACAAGTACCTGCCATAAAGATCTATTTAAGTATGGAGGTCTAATAACTAGCGCTTGAATGAAGAGATTTAAAGATGCATTGGGAGTGTTCGTGAAAGAAGAGATCAAAGCTTTAATGGAAAATCGAGCTACGAAGGATTCAACTTATATTAATGCAATTTCAAGTGCAAGAGGTGTGGTTTATCCTTGGCAAAGGCATCAAGATTGAATACGGATCTGGTACAAGTTAACAACATTCGTATCATTTGGTATCAGAGCTTTGGTTCATTAATCAATTATATATCCTTAATTTTCATTGTGTTTATGTTTTTTTTTTCAATTTTTTTTCTTTCAAATTCATTTTTCTTTGTTCTTTGTTGAGTTAAATTATATTTTCTTCTCATTTTTAATCTTACTTGTTCTTCATTTAATCTATTAATTCGTTAGTTTTAGTTTTTGCTCTCAATTTAACTGTGAGTTAGTACTATAAAAAAAGAGAGTCAAAAAAAAGAAAAAAGAAACAAGAAAAAAGAAAAAAAAGTTGTGCATTGTGCTAAAAAAATTGGATTTAATTTCGGCCTACAAGTATTCTGGTTTGCAATTTTGATTTCAAATTCAATTCTTTACTAAATTTCAATTCCAAATTCTTCTTCTTAGTTATGTTTGATGAAATTAAAAAACTTATTCTAAATTTCTTGTTTGTGATTTGCTTGGATATTATATTTATTTGTTATGTTTTTTTCTTTGGTTTGTTTATGTTGTATTGAGTCTAATTTGATAATTAGTAACTTATGCTCCATAAGAACTATAAAAGAGAATTTTGAGAGTAAAAAATCCTAATTGAGTGAAACACGAGCATTGAGTGACATCCTTTGAGTGTAAATACATGAGGGAGTCTTATTTGTGAGGTTTCTTTCATTTTTTTTCTAATATGGCAGATTCAAAGAAGGTTGAAAAGGATCTCATATTAAAGCTCTTTATGAAGGCAAGAAAAGATAAGATTAACCAACTATTGACTAGCCATCAAGAGGTTCAAAAGCATATACGGATGATAGAATGAAGTCAAACAACAATTGCCACCAATAACACAAATTAAACTACACTTAGGCAAGTCCATAGGAAGATATGGCATGATGAAGATGAAGAGTCCATTGATAAGAACATTTAAGGGCTTAAAAATCAAGATAATAACCTTGATAGCATAAAGATAAAGATACCTACTTTCTATAGTAAGAGTGATCCTAAAGCATGCCTAGCATGGGAGAAGAAGGTAGACTTTATATTCAAATGCAACAACTATTCTAAGGAAAAGGAGGTCAAGCTTGCAGTCATAGGCTATGCATTGGTTTGGTGGGACAAACTAGTAGTTTCAAGGAGGCATTATAAAGAGGAGCCTATTTCTACATGGTAAAAGATGAAGACTATCATGTATAAAAGGTTTGATCCAACTCATTACTATAGAGATTTGCATAATCATCTTCAAGGGCTTAAGTAAGATTTAATGAGTGTTAAAGAGTACTACCAAGATATAGAGATAATATTGATCTGTGCTAAGATTGATAAAGAGTGTGAGCAACCTATGACACATTTCTTGAATGGCTAAATAGAGAGATTAAGAATGTTGCAGAGTTGCATCCATATGTGGATTTAGAAGACATGTATTATATAGTACTTAAAGTAGACCAACAATTGAATGGGAGAACTTCTAAGCCTAGCGCAACTACAACAACATCCTCTTGCAAGCAAAATTAGAAAGGTGGAGACAAAAACACCTCCAAGCCTAAAATTAACAAAGGTAAGAAATGATAGAGTACAAAGCCTAATGATCTGCCTAAGCTCAAGACAATATCCATTGAATGCTTCAAATGCAAAGGAAAGGGGCATATGCAACATGATTGCCCAAACCAAAAGATAATGATCCTTATTAATGGAGAGCATAATAGTTAAGAAGAGGAAGGGGATGATGAGATGCCACCACTTGAAGGTGCTAGTGACATAGATGGTGAACTCAAGGAAGTTGAGCATAAAGAAGTTTTAGTTACAAGGCATACATTGAGTGCTTAAATAAGAGTAGAAGTGGAGGAGCAATGTGACAACATCTATTATGCAAGATTCCAAGTCAAAGATAAGGTATGTTGTTTAATTATTAATGGAGGTAGTTGCATAAATGCCACTAGCACATTGGTGAATGATAGTGTAAAAGAAAACTTAACTTACCTACTTTAAAACATCCCAAACCATACAACTTACAATGGTTGAATGATAGTGTAGAAATTAGGGTTATTAAGCAAGTGCTTATTAATTTCTCTATGGGATAGTATATTGATAAGGTACTTTATAATGTTGTGCCTTTGTAAGTGATCATATTCTTTTGGGTTGTTCATGGCAATGTGATAGGAGGGTCATTCGTGATGGTTTTACTAACAAAGATTCATTTGTCATTAATGAAAAGAGCATTGTACTTTCAACTTTGTCACTCAAAGAGGTCTACAAAGATCAAAAGATAAAAAGAGAGAGAACATATGCATGTGAGAGAAAAATAAAAAAAGGCACAGCAAAAGGAAAGCTGTGAGAAAATAAATGAGGGGTGTGAGTAAAGAGTGGAAAAATGAGAGTAAAGAGTGAATGTGGAAAATAAAAGTGAGGCGCATGCAAAATAAAAGGTTGACAGAAAAAAGAAAGAGAGGCAAGTGATTTTTTTGTGTAAAAGAGAGTGATATGAGGAGATCATATTTTTCTCAAATGCAAATGATTGTACTTATGTACAAAGAGGTATATTTTACTAAACAAACTTAACATTTCTTTGCCTAGTAGTTTTGTATCCCTTTTAAAGGATTATGAAGATTTATTTTCCAAAGAAGTGCCAAAGTGTTTATCACCCTTAAAAAGAATTGAGCATCAAATAGACTTCATCCCGGGTTCCTAAATTCCAAATAAACCACCTTATTGAAGTAATCCTAATGAGATAAAAGCATTACAATAACAAGTGGAGGAACTAATGGAGAAAGGTCTAATTAGGGAAGGTATGAGTTCGTATGTCATACCTATTTTATTGGTACCAAAGAAAGAAGCTTCATGGCGTATGTGTGTTGATTGTAAAGTTGTAAACACAATAACGGTAAAGTATCACCATTCCATTTCTTATTCAGATGACATATTTGATGAGTTACATGGTGTATGTTTTTTATTTAAAATTGATCTTAAAATTGGTTACCATCAAATTAGGATAAAAGAGAGGGATGAATGGAAAATTGCTTTTAAAACAAAATATGAGTTATATGAGTGGTTAGTTATACCTTTTAGGTTAACTAATGCACCTAGCACTTTCATGAGATTAATGAACTATGTTTTGCATGCATTTTTAGAAAAGTTTATAGTTGTTTATTTCAATGATATACTTATTTTTAATAAGAAGATTATCCGCTAATCTTAGGAAATATTTTTTTGCACGAGTAAAATCATTTTCTTAGGGTTTATAGTGAGTGCACCAGGCATTAAAATAGATGAAGAGAAGGTTAAGGTGATTAAAGAATGGCCTACACCTAAGTCTATGGAGAAGTTTATTGGTTTCATGGTTTGGCAAGTTTTTATAGAAGATTTATTTGAGGTTTTAACATAATTGTCGCACCATTGATCGAAGTGATTAAGAAAAATATGGGATTTAAGTGGGGAGATGCATAAGAGAAAGCATTTAACATGCTTAAGGATAAGGTGATTTCTACCCCTTTACTTTCTTTACCTAACTTGTTTAATACTTTTGATATTAAATATGATGCTTCAGGTTTAGGGATTTGAGCCATTCTTATGCAAGAGGGAAGGCCAATTACTACTTTAGTGCGAAAATAAATGAAATAGCCTTAAAGTATCCTACATATGACAAAGAGATGTATGCATTGGTTCATGCATTACAAATATGGTAACATTACCTATGGCCTAAAGAATTCATGATTCTAATTAATCATGAATCTTTGAAGTATTTGAAGGGACAACAAAAGCTAAACAAATGTCATGCTAAATGGAGTGAGTTTATTAAGTCCTTTCCATATGACATAAGGTATAAACAATATAAGAAAAATGTAGTTGCTAATGCGTTATCTCGAAGGTATGCAATTCTTTCTATTCTTAATGCTAAGTTATTAGGTTTTGAGTACATTAAGGAGTTATATGTGAATGACCATGAATTTTATAAGTTTTATCATACATGTGAAAAGGTTACATTTGAGAAGTATTATAGGCAAAATGGATTTTCATTTAGAGATAATCATTTATGTGTGCCTATGAGCAATATGCATGAACTTCTAGTAAGGGAAGTGCATGAGAGTAGATTAATAGGACATTTTGGTATTATTAAGACTTTAAATGTTTTGCATAATCATTTTTATTGGCCTAACATTAGAATAGATGTGCAAAGAATTTATGATAAGTGCATTGTGTGTAAGCAAGGTAAGTCTAAGTCTAAGCCTCGTGGATTGTATATGCCACTACCTATACCTAGCGTGCCTTAAGTTGATATTTCTATGAACTTTGTTTTGGGGTTACATAGATTAAAATGTGGTAATGATTCTAATTTTATGGTCGTGGATCATTTTTCAAAGATGGAACATTTTATTCCATGCTATAAGACTAATGATACTTCTTATATTGCTAATTTATTCTTTAAGAAAGTTGTGAATTTATATGGTATGTCTAGAACTATTTTTAATGATAAGGATTTTAAATTCCTTAGTTATTTTTAAAAGACTTTATGGGGTGAATTGGGGACTAACTTAGTATGTTTTACCATATGTCACCTCTAAATTGATGGTCAAACTGAGATAGTAAATTGCACTTTAGGTCAATTATTGCACACATTGATTAAAAGGAATTTGAAATCATGTAAATGGCCTTTGCATATGCATGTTAATTTATATGGCAAAAAGAAGAATTATTTTATTAGGCATCACATGAAAAGGTGCGCATTAACATTGAACAAAAGAATGTAAGAGTTACCCACAGGTTAATAAAGAGCATGTGAGAGTAGTTTTTGAACCTTGGTAATTGGGTTTAAGTGCATTTTAGGAAGGAAAAGTTTTCTAGTTTGCGTAAGTCTAAGTTGCATCCTAAGGATGATGGTCTTTTTCAAGTTTTAGAAAAGGACTAATGATAATGCTTATAAGATAGATTTACTTAATGATTATAATGTTAGTACTACTTTTAATGTTACTGATTTATCTCTTTTTAATTTTGATGAGGTTGATGATTCGAGGATGAATCTTCACGAGAAAGGAAAGAATAATACAAACCTAACAAGTACCAACTATAAAGATCTACTTAAGTATGGAGGTCCAATGATTAGGGCTTGAATGAAGAGATTTAAATATGCATTAGGAGTATTTATGAAAGAAGAGATCAAAGTTTTAATGGAAAATCGAGCTATGAAGGATTCAACTTATGTTAATGCAATTTCAAGTGCAAGAGGTGTACAAGGATGAATGAATCTTAGTGAGAAGCACCTGAATCATTTTTGAAGATTTGGAAGTAGACACGATTGTGTACTTCATTACGCATGGTTGTGCCTGAGAAAGACTGGGATTGACTGCATCTGATGGACACAGCTATATGACCTAATCTGCACACTTCTATCTGAAAACTGATTGGGACAAATTGGGTTAATTGAAACTGACACAACCATGTGAACATAGCATAGTATTCCTTTAATTGCTCCTTCTTCTCACATCAAAATGAGATATAATAAAATATATTTTATATTTTATATAATAAAATATCTAAGTTCATATGAAATGATTTGATATGTAGCCTCCTACACATATTAACTTCCTATATTTGCTTATTTTGAGTTGATTTCCAAAGTTGACTAAGAGATTAAATCTCTATTAAAATACCTAAAATAAATATACAAGACACTATATTTTATGCATACTTTAATACGAAATTAGTTGTAAAAAACTAAATTATTAATGGAAAATATAATATTTTTTATTTATTTTGAGCATTGATATCAATACATTCATATAGATCAATTCAAGAAAAATAATTCAGAAATAAAATTTCAATAACAAAATACTTCTCGTTAATAAAAGGAAAAATTAATAATACTATTCCTACCTCATATCAGTCACGCTACCCTTTTTTTTTTACATTAATTGAATTGAAAGCAATGAAAAACTTTTATATATTTGTATGTATATCCCAAACTGCATTCAATTGAATAAAAAACGACGACAATACTTATTAAGCAATAATAATAAATTTTTTTATTAAACTTCACTAAACAATAGAAATTATATAACATTTATATGCATACTTTCAATTTTGTCATATAGTAACTTCTCCAATGATTTTTTTTTTTGCTTTATATACAATTGAACTAGATTTGGGTAAATTGTTCCAATGGTTACTAAACTTTATGTGTAATTTCAAATTTATTACAAAACATCAATTTATGTCTTTTTGATTACCAAAGTTTTATGAGTGGTTTTTCTTAAAATGTTTTGCCCTTAAATTATGTAAATAACCATTTAATTCAGATTTGAAGATATTTTACAAATAAGTCCATATATTTTTTATTATATTTATAGGAAATAATGAAATATTTGGAATTTTATCTTGAGAAATGAATTTTTTACTCCTTATTTAAGCACAAAAGTTTAGTGAAAATATAATAGAAAGTTCAAATTCGAATAACCTATCAGGGTTGACTTCATTCAATAATGGGCAAAATAAAGTGAACCAACTCTTTGAGCGATTCTATGCTAAAAGAATACTTGTTGATTTATCATATGAGAGACAAGTCTTAGTCGTTAAAGTGGATATACAGGTGAATAAAAGGTTAGATGCTATAAAAAAAAGAAGATAAATTTTAAATATTTTCTTATTTCCAATAAATGTATAAAAAATATGAATTTATTTGTCAGTTATCTTCAAATTTGGATTAAAATAGTTATTCAACACAATTCAAAGGTCAAAAATTTAAAAAGAACCACACATGAAACTAAAATAAAACTTTGGTAACCAAAAAGTCATAAATTGAAGTTTTGTGATAATTTCGAAAAAACAACTACAATTTGGCGACTAACCAAATAATTAACCCACTAAATGTTTCTAAAAATTTAATGAGGTATTTCGTTTTACTGTTGGGAGGAGATGATAGCTGATATACTCTTAACAACTAATTTAGAAATATTTGGTTAATTTAGCACTATACCTAGCCTTTGTAACTTTAGAAAAAAAAATGATCTCTCCCCCTCCCCTTCTTAACTACCTTCTCCTTTACCTCCAACCTTCAAACCTTAACCTCATTCCTCTTAATCCTATAGACATTTACCCTATCCTTCTACCTCATCCAAGCCTCTAAACCTTAGGAAGTCATTGATCTACAAAATTTTCCTCCAAATTGGATAGATGAATCGCTATGGCGATTATTTTCAAAATATTAGCCTATTAAAGAAGTGTTCATTCCAAGCAAAACTTTTATTAGCAGGTATTGCTTTATTCGTTTAAAACATGCCTATGATTGCAAATCTTTCATGCTTTTTTTGTGAAAGCTATTTCTATTAAAAGTTTTAAAATGCTTGGCTTGGTATCCTATTTTAGTAAACCTTTTACCATTAATTCTCAGAGTGGCTAATCTTGGAAGCAAGCCCCACCCCTTCCCTTTAAAATCTCTCCTACTCGCAAGACCTTATTTAAGGCCTCCTTAATAGATGATCAAACTTATTTAGAGGTTGTTAATTCCTCTAAATATGTGGCTCCATCTTATAAGCATTCTACTTTTATACACGTAAATAAGTTACCATAACGCATTACGCCAACCAACCCTTTGCACAAATTTATTCATTCAAATGACTCTAGCATTTTATCCTCTTATAAATTTCTTGGATATTTTAATAAAGTTCTCTTCAATTTGAATAGACTCTTTATATCCGCTGTGGGATATTTATGAGATGAAAGTTTAGCCTTAACTATTCAATAACTCTTGTTTGATTCTGGCTTATCTAGTATTCAAGAAACAATTATAGGTGGTAGTATGATTTTGTTATATTTTTTTTTAAAGAAGAATAACATAGCTAATCCTTATTATCAATTGCATAAGTGGTTTAGTAAGTCAGTCAATCGGCAACCTGCTCTTGTGCCTACAAAATGTTTTACTTAGCTAGGATGTTGTGGAATACCTTTAAATTTATGGTTTGAAGCTTTCTTTTAATGGCTTGGTTTGCACTTTAGTGTATTTATTGACATTCATCATTCCATTTATGATCAAGTCTGATTTGATAATACTAATATTCTAACATCCACCTCTATTTCTAATTTTATTGATGAAACAGTTAAAGTTAACTTTCAACGCTATTTCTTTTTTGTGGATGTGCATGAGGAATGCAATTTGGAGTTACCTATTCATGACTTGTCGGCTCTAGCTTTAGCTTGTCATTCTAAGGATGACTTTGATTACCATTCTCATACTAAATAAGACCGTTGAGTATAGTTCATCTACAATCAAAATTTCAAAATTTAATGTTCAATTTAGAGACATTGGTAGCCATAATTTAAGTTTTAAAATCTCATAAAAGCAAGATTCTTTAGATAAAAAAATTAGAGCTTGTGGGTGAGTCTGTTTTATGCACAAGTCTTTTGCTGATAGTTGAGTCTTTTGATCGCTCTTAAAAATAGAATTCTTTTTGTAACAAATTGCTACTAGCCCATGATGCACCACCAGCATTTAATAATTCCTCAAAACCCTAACTTATTTTGGACATATCAAATAAGTCTCCTCAGACTTTTGATCCTCCCTAACCACTAGCTATTATTCTAGCTCCTAGTGTGGCTGCCAAACCATGTAGAATAAAAAAAATTTCCAAGAAAGTATGCAAAGTTATTTCTCTTATACTTTTGGTTAAAAAATGTAAAAATATAAGAGAGATGGATAATGATTTATTCTTAAGCATATTCAATCCTTTACTGCTCCTTCTAATACTTCTAGCTTTTGGCATCCTTTAATTAGTGATATTCAAAGAGTAAATAGGCACATTTTGAGTTCATCTTATGATGATAATCACTCCTTCACTGCCCAAGCAGAAACTGCTTTCAAGATCGATAAAGCTTTAGGATTTGATTTAAATAACTCTAAAGTGATTTTTTTAATATAAGATGGGCTATAAGCAGACTCATATAAGATGGGCTACAAGCAGACTCCACTTGTTGGGAGTTTGGAAAACAAGCATAATCTTGTTCTATCTCATTTTTTATGTTAGCATTGTTTTTTTATTTATATTTTAGAATTGTCGAGGTCTTTATAGAGCCTCTAAGAATAGGCTTATTCATCAACTTTTGCTCTTTAAACATGTGGATTTGATTATTCTTTATGAAACTAAATATGCTTCCATAAAATTCTCGATTATTAAAAAAATTTAGCGTATAGGTTGGTTCTCTTTTGATGCAATTAACTTAACTAGTGGCATATTATTATCTTGGGATAAATAGTCTTTTTGCATGATAAATTCTTTTTCTAATTCTCATTGGATGGTAGTGAAGGGTAACTTAATTAAGCACAACTTTCACTGCATTATTATTGGTGTTTATGCCCCCTCCAACTTTGATGCTCAAGGTTTACTCGTCTAATTTGCTCAAATTTATTAGCTCTAAGTCTAGCACTCATATTCTTCTCCTTAGCGACTTTAATCAAATTCATTATCTTAATAAACAATCTACTGCTACTTTAGTACCTACAGGAATGATCGAGTAGCTTCAATGAATTTATTTCTTGAGCCTTACTGATTGATTTTTAGCTTTAAAACTTGCTTTATACTTGCAAAATTATCTCTATCAGAGCCATCTTGACCATGCCCTTTTCACCCACTCATAAATTAAGGCTTTCCCTTCTCTTCATCTCTCATCCCTTTTGAGGGGTCCTTCTGACTGTAATCCTATCTGGTTATCTTCCACATCTAGACTTTTAGAACCTAAGCCACTTAGAATGTTAGATTGTTAGTGGGACTCTCCGGTGTTTTTCAAGGTTGTTCAGAATATGTGGCACTCTATTTTTTTCTTTTGTCCCTCTATACCATAAAATTAAATGCCTTAGAAACTTGTTTAAATACTGGAGCCGTCACATTTCTAGCAACCTTAACACTACCTTTTTACAAGTTCAATCTCAATTAAATGAGTTGGAGAAAACTCAAGAACAATGATCTCTTTCTCTTATTGAAAACTCTATGGTGGTGTCTCTTTCTTAGTAGTAATATGATTTGCAAAGGCATTTAGAGTCTGTATGGAATTAAAAATCCAAAATTTAGTAGTGTAGGCTAGGCGATCGAAATACTCATTTCTTCCACCTTTAGGCTTCAAATAGATGGATACATAATTTTATATGATAATTGCAGCATGGCAATATAATACTTGACAAATCTCATGAAATTATAAGGGTCATTCATGATAAGTTTTCCAAACTATTTAACAAGACAACTTCAATGGATGTTCATATTTCTAGTCTTAATTTTTGATAATTATCTCAATCCCCGGCCAATTGTCAAGTCCGCATCCGAATAATAAAAATTGTTAGGGGTCAAGACTAAATTATAATAAAAATAAGTTTGAAGGAATGACTTAATTGAAAGAAATTAAATTTAGGGACTAAACTTAAAAAAAATGGCTTAAACCCCCATTTAAAACAGAAAAGTAAAAAAAAAAGGGGAAATGACGTGGCCTAGGAAAAGGAAAGGAATGACTCATACATTGCATGAGTAAGTATAAAAATGAAAGAAGAGTTTGGTACTATTTTGGTACCAAACCGAATAAAGAAAGAAAAAAAAACATATATATATATATATATATATATATATATATATATATATATATATATATATATAGATAACAACATCAATAGTGTTAGCACAACTCCGCAAGTATACGGATCGTGACAAGTAATACAATAGTAAGTGAGTATCGTTCTTACGAGGAAAGGGTCCTAAGTACTAGCTATTAATTCAATCTCTTTAGCTAACAAAATTAAATAAAATTTCAATAATCAAATCAAACAAATTAAAATCAAAACCATCTAATCAATTAACTTAAATCAAACAATATAAATGAATTAGAGCTTGGATTTGTTTCACTAGCTAACACTTGATTTACGGGATTATTCAAGTCTTATGAGTTATGAGCTATCAATTCATACAATTTTCAATGTCAATAAATCACCCACAAATATGCATTCAATCAGGCCTAAAATCAAATGCAATAAAAATTAATCCAACTCATAAAATTAACTGCAATAATCAATCAATTGATTAAAATAAAATTCCAACAAATGCTAAACTAGCTACACAAATCCAAACCCTAAAAATAGTTTAGCCACTCATGATAAAATATTCTAACACTACAAAAGAATTAAACATAATACAATGAAAAGATAAAGATAGAAGAAAAACTCCGTTCAAAGAGATCATCGTCTTCAATTCTCCTTTTGCTCTTCGGTTCCACACTTAAATTCTTTGTAGCCTTCTATCCTAAAATAATTGATGATCCTTCCTATAGTTAAAACTCTCTTTTTTTATAGAGAAATATACCAAAATTTGACCATGGGCCTGAATGGTAATTTTCCGCCCTCAAATCCTTGCCTTTTGAGGATTTTAGCTTCTATTTTCAGCTCCTTAAAATATGGCTTGGATTTTGGACACTCTAGGATTAAGAAATTTCCTAAAAAAACATTAAAAAGATATAAAATAATTAAGAAACTAAAAAGGAAAATAAAACTAACCTAAATAACTAAAATACTAATAAAACACTAATTAAAATATAAAAAGCAAACAAATTCTAATTAAGCACTAATAAAATAAAATAGAAAAATTAATATAAAATTGACACCAACAAATTTTCCCATACTTAAATCTTGCTTGTCCTCAAGCAAGAAACACAATGACACACAATGATCACTAACAAAAATTACTCAACCATAACCAAGGACTAAACTTTAAAGTCATGCAATCTCAACAATACCAAACCCAAAAATGCTTATCAATGAGGATAGATAGCCAAAATGTCTCATATGCAAATAATTTAACAAATACCACCCAAGTACTAACTCATTTAGAGATTCAATAGGCATTTTTTTATCATAAGGTTGCCAATTTCTATTTTATTCATTTTTTTATGTGAGTATGTTCTCACTTAATTTGGTGAGTGCGTTTTACGCTCCATCGTACCAATTTTTTATTTAATGGGCGAGTGCGTTTTACGCTCCGTCTCGCTTTAGCAAAATTTTTTTTTAACTTTACAACTTATATCAATACCATGATAAAAGAAAAATAAAATTGCCTACCTATATCCTTATCTCAAAGTTATTGCTCAAATCATGAAGACTAAATTATTCACACATAAGGGTTATTGTTTAACTATCCTCAACAATAAACACTCTCAAATTTTGGTGCTATCAAAACTACATATCCTTCCATTTGTTTCCCTGAATTAATAATTGAGCAATCCCCATAAACACACAAATGCAATAAAAACCAAAACACACAACATCACACAACATGCCATGCAAAAACATAAACAAATAAACCCTCCCCCATACTTAAATCTCACATTGTCCTCAATGTAAGGGGAAGAAACAAATTGACAAAGAGAATTAAACAAACACAAGCAATGAAAATTAAAAGAAAATAAAGACATAAAAGAAAAAGAAAAAAAAAAAAAAGAAAAGAACAATACTCCCCTAGGGCGGAGAGGAAGGCGGGGACGATATATGAATTCTGGAATGCTAAAAATACTTCATCAACTTGTAATTGTCGGTAGCTTATTATTTCTCAACATTGCGCAAATGAGCATCCATAACATCAAGCTTGCCCTCCATGCGTCCATTGTTGGCAACAATAGCATCTAAGCGTTGCAAAATTTATTGCAACCCTACTACTTCGGAACCTTGGCCACTTGATTGAGTAAAGGTCATATCTCCACTTTCATTATTGTCGTCATCTTCATCATCTTCCTCATCATTGTCGGCAACAATTGGAAAATTAAAGTGGTCCCTTCACCTAAGTGTAAAGCATTTTTTAGTATAGGGATTCCGCCATTGCATTTTATCCGTAACGATCTCTAGCTGAATGAAGAGATCCAAGGAGAGGTCTCCAATGTGCACTAGGGTAAGGTCAGTATGCGAGGGATTAAAGATGCCAAAGTGCACTGCCAAACCTGTAACTATGTGTCCCATAGAGAGAGTGCTCTTGGGATGCTCAAGAACATACACCAATTTTTGAAAGATAAAAGTGGTCGTAGAGACCTTTTTGTTAGCACGTAAACACCATAACAAAAATAATTCTTACATAGAGACCTTGTTACCTTCTAGTTTACCAAATATAGCATGGCACATGAACTTATGCAAAATTAGATAACAATGATCTAAAATTAAACCGTTAGGAATTTTAGTGCTACCAAGGAATCATTCCTCTCTAGATAAAATTTTCCACATCTCATCAGGATGAAATTGGGGAGGAGGAGATTGCAAACCACGTTTAGGAAAACCAAAAGCTTGGGACATAACATCGTAATCAATGGAAAATTCTTGTCCTAATAATCTACAAGTCAATTTGGTGGTTTCCTTATCGCATACATGTAAAGTGGTGTAAAATTCTAGAATTAACTCTCTATAGGTTCGGAATTGAGCATTGGCAAACCTAGTCCATCCCAATTTGTTCAACAAGCCATCAATTTTCTTCCTAATTTGTAATGTATCTAGAGTTGAAAAATTAAAAAATCGACAAGGCACAATAGAACGATAAAGAAGAGAAACATACCTGGCACCTTCCTCGTTGGTGTAGATAAAAAAAGGAGCTCCGAATTGAGAAGCAATGTCAACGCATGAGGATTGGGATCCTTCACCTTCTTGGATGGCTTTCTTTCCTTTCCTTGCAAAGTGTTTGCCTTTTGGCATAGTAGAGATACAAACTGATGAAGGAAAGAGGATGGGTGATGTGAATTTGGAAGTAATTGAGGAAGATGGGAGGGAATTGGGAAAGGGGATTATAAAGAGAAGAAAGGGGGGAAGAGAAATAAGAAAAAGAAAAGAGGGAATGTGTAATGGAATTGGGAATTAAGAACTTAATATAAGAGAATAGAAGAATGAGAGTGTATGAATGGGAAGAGGAGAAGAGAAAAGAATAGGAAGAAAAGGGGAGAGTTAGGGATTTAAAAAAGGAAGAAGAAGAATGGGGAAGAGAGATAATAAAATAGGAAAGAGTGGGAAGGTTTTAATTAGAAGGAAAAAAAAAATTTTCACGTGCTGCCATCGCAGCATGTGATGCGACTGCAGCAGAGGGAGTGGCTTCTGGAACGGGGCTTACACTGTGATTGGGCCGCAGTAAATGAGCGCAGCAGCGCATGGCAAGTTCTGGGGCGCAGCAGTGCTGCGGTCGCATGGTTCCGGGTGACCGCAGTAGAGGATAATGGCTTCGGGCTCGTGGGCATTGCACTACGACCGTAGCGTCTTGGGCAACCGTAGCAGCGAAGCTGGCTGCAGGCTCGTGGGTATTGCACTACAATCGCAGCATCTTGGGCGACCGCAGCAGCAACAGTGAGGTCAGTGGGTGACTGCAGCAGCAACAATGTGATCGCATCAGTGAGCAATTCCTGAAAAAGAAAAATAAAACTTAAATTTCAACAGGTATCGGCCCTCGCTCTCCGCCTCCACCACAGACCTCAGCGAAAATGCAAGATTTTTTTTCTTCTTTTTTTAAAAAATAAAATAAAAATAAAAACAAAAATAAAAATGTAAGAAAAATATAAAAACTAAGTAACACTAAAAATAAAAAAATAACTTGGGTTGCCTCCCAATAGCGCTATTTTAAGGTCATTAGCTTGACCATACTCCCTGTTATCAAATGGTGGTGAGAAGTGAGCATGAGACACTCACAGGAACCTCTTCATTGCTGAAGTAATGCTTGAGTCTTTGCCCATTAACCTTGAAAGTACCTGTATTTTGACTCCACACTTCAATTGCGCTATGAGGATAGACACATTTAACTTGGAAAGGCCCTGACCATCTCGACTTAAGCTTCCTAGGAAAGAGTTTCAACCTT
>CATIWO010909022.1:0-12475 GCA_949673435.1 Macaranga tanarius | reverse complement strand
ATGGATGAATCTAGTTAAATATGTGATCAATGATGAAATGAATGGATGTAGTAACACTAAGCAATATCCAATAAGGTTTTAATTTGTACGTGATTTAAATAGTGTTACTAGTTGTTTATATAACCTTACAAGCTCATTAAGCATGATAAATCAACTAATAAGGTGATTACTGTAGATAATTGTGTATTAATGGTTGTAAGAAGGATGAGGTGTGACAATTACTTTTCATCATTACTCATAATAAGGCTTGGCTTCCTAATTATTTTATGTCTTTAATATATAATTCCTTTTGGGTAACCAAAATTAGATATTCCAAGAGAGTAAGATCCTTCATTTATCTAATTGATGCTTTGCCCTTTAGAGCACTACAACTTTAACACGTAACTAGGTATAATTGTATATATATATATATATATAGACACACATACATACATACATATGTAGTGCCCTATTAAATGCATGACACTATATTCTACAACCATTCTCAATATACATTTTGCTTCTCTGTATAATCACTTCGCAATATATTCGCATCATTGTATAGTCATACCATTGTATCTCAATATAACATTTTATAATAAATTCGTATGTATACTATTCACCATATAAACTCGCCTCAAAGGCATGATGAGTATATGCGCTATTCCGAAGATAGTTATCAATCATTGGTCAATTTTAAATCTAAACTCGATAACCAACACCACTTGATATGCATGTATAAATATGAAAATGCTCATATGCATGTATAAGTAGACAAATACTCATATGCATGCACATATACTCATAACAATGCCACATAATGATAACTAATGTTTCAACTATAAAATTTATAGTGTTGCTCTTTCAACTTTAAATTTCTAATGTTCAACATTTTAACATTGATATAAATGTTTAAGTGATACATTGAGAATTGCTATATCAAGCATTTCTTTGAAATTTACTACTATTTAGAAATTTTAAGATTTTTGTGCCACTATAAATTACAAAGCAATATTGACATTTGAAACTTATCACGCCTTAATGATTTAGCAAATATTTTAGCTTTGTAAGAAATTCAGTGGCACAATTTTGCCACATTCCAACACTTGATTAGTCTAATTATAATTTAGTCTCCAGGTTAAGACTTAAGTTATTACTTGTATTCGGGGACTTTTAGATTCTTGGTTAGCAATTATGTCATATTGTTGAATTTATTTTTAATAGATACTCTTGCTTCAACTTGGTGTACCTAACATGTTCTTTGAGCAAGTTTTTTTCTAGTCAAACTGAAGTACAAGCATATATTTTTATTTAAATATTAAAAACTAGGTCCTTCTACCTTAGAAATTATTATATTTGTAATAAATGTTCTCATATCAGAGTTTGTTCATTAATGAATGCCATTAATTAGTTAAAAAAGGTATTTTAAATAAATTTTTCCAAGATCACACTCAGGATTTGGTTCACATTGGTGTTTAGGGAGTTATGAAAACCTATATGCACTTCTATAATTAAAAAAAATCAATTTAAAGTTCAAATTTAATGTTTAAGCTCTTATATTCTCTTTGTTCCAAAAATTGATCATAAACATGATCATATATATAATTATATAATCAAACGTTAGCTCTGTAACCATAACATATGTTTGACTATATGTATAATTATTTATAGTTGTAATTTAAATGAAAAATTTAGTACCCAAAAAGTTGTAGTCTTATATGTGTATATGTATATATATTATGTTCTTGGCTTTTCAAAGTCTTACATGTACTGTAACATCTTCTTGAGGTGCTCATATAAGAATATGAGCACCTTAAGAAGATGTTACAGTACATGTAAAACTTTGAAAACTATTCAAAGGATGGTGCCAAGAACATAATATATATATATATATAATTATTTATTTTATTTTATTTTATTTTTTATTTATGAACTCAAAAGCAAACCTCTAGATCCTTGAATATTACACTTGTACACATTTAGTGGTCATTAGATATAATTAAGATAATTCTTGCGCTTAAAGCAGCTTTAACTTTTAAAATTCTAAATATTTATTCAATTGAAACACAACTTAATTTCTCTAGACAGTGTATTCAATTTGCTATACTTAGAAAGATGGCAAAGTCAATTTAACTGTAAATACAAGTACTCTTTGCAAATGTAACCACGATTTTTAAATGCCTATATAATTTTTTTTAAGGTTTGTGCTTCTTCTGAATTATAGAAATTCAATAACTTTTTCTAAGAGATACTTCAAAGTACATGTAACGGGTTTAAACTGAATTTCATAAGGTTTAGTAACTTTATTTATGGAAAATCAAGTTAAAAAGGTACTTATAGGACAATCAGACATCATCATAAACTAATCAAGCAATCCCTGATCAACTTATAGCAGCGCCTAATCACATAGACTGCCTATATGACCTATAGGGAAGTTACTGTTCTTCAATTTTGACAGATTTAACTCCTATTAATTCAAACTAGCAGATAGCATCGAGAGCTAGTTCCCAAAGGTGATTTATTCTTTTATTTACAAACATTAGCAATATTTTTCTGATTTTATATGATTAGTTTATTGTTATATTACTTTACATCTTCTATCTATCTTACATGCATCAAACAATACTCATTTATTAATCATTAGTAGTTATTTAGAAGGGTAAATCTCAAAATTTAACAAGATAAAGGCAAATCTATAGTTATGTCACAGATTAAGAATATAAGTAACTTTCTTCTAAAATAAGAATCATGACTAAGATCAAATATAAAAAAAACACAAATTTCATCACAATAAGAATTAAGGATTGTAGCATGATGACAAGCAAAATTTCATAGCTTCTAGACAACAACATTAATTGTCAACAAAGGAGAATATAGAAGAAATCAAAATAAGAAAAGAGGAGCCACTCATAATACTAAGCTAAAATCCAATCTTGATTTCCTTTAGCCAACTAATGTTGATTCCCAATCTCCTAACTTAATTCTAGTATATGTTCTTAACACAGAAGACTCCCTTTTGTGTTGTTTATGAAGGGATCATGATTCAAAGCAATTAAAATCATGCGGAATTGAAAAATTTTTGATTACATACAACTCTTGCATTAACACTAAAATCTTTCCTTCGCCCAAGATCACATCACAAGCACATATATATAGCCAAAAACATGCATCAAGGATAGCATTTCTAAATCAACAACCAACACATATCAACAAGTAACAAAGCCTACCAACTAAGAGTTTAGTAATAGTTACAAAACTCCTTAGTGTGTAGAACGCTCAACAAGCTTTAGTTATTGTGATCCACAAGCTCCAAGCTCCCTAAATGTGAAGCCTCTAGCTTGAAACACACAAGTTGCACAAGGAAGATCTTTAAGGATGATGGAGTACTACCCATAAGCCTCTCTTCTTTGACACAAGATGTTTGTTAGAACTCCTCTAAGCTTGAATGTGTGTGGAGCATAGTAGCATCCTCCAATGGCCGATATCAATGGTGGATATGAACTTGTACAACTCTTGTACAACAATGGCTTTTGTCTTGAGAGTTCACAACACTTGTGATATTTTCTATTCTCTACACTTAGAACAAGAAGGAAGAAGATCATATATCAACCCTTTTCTCTCTTTTGTAAGAATATTAAAATGTCTTTTAAATGTGCATTAGTGTAATGTCTCTACACCACCCACTAACTTAAACACTATCTTTTTGATAATAGCTTGAGTGTCTCACACTCAAGCTATATACATGTGTTAGCTTGAGTGTCTCACACTCAAGCTACATGCATATGATAGTTTGAGTGTCTCACACTATAATTATATGCATGGATAGCTTTATGTCATAAGTGGGATTAGTTTGGTTATAAGGATAACCTTAGCCTTTGACTTCATTAACCTTTAATGAGTTAAGCTAAGGTTATGGGCTTCTTTAATCATTAAACAAGGCTTACACCAAACTAAATAAGACAACTCATGGGCCTTTATTTAAACTCTTTAAATACAGCCCAACTTTAATCCATCATTAATAATTCATATGGTCCATCTCATGGCCCATATCCATTGTACTATTTGGAGGCAAATATTAATTTAGTCATTGAACTTAATATCAGATATTAAATTAAGTCTAAATTAATATTTATTTAATTACAATTAGTCTCAACCTCTAAATTTAGATTTCGGGATATGCTAGATCCCTGCACATGCGCAAATCCAATTCAATTAATTTAATTAATTAATTAAACTCTTTAATTAATAATTAAATTAATAATTATCTTCATCGGTGAAACTCTTATGTGTGTGACTTACTAGGTTCAAGTCCAAATGGCAATGGAAAATAATATTAATACTTAATATTATGGAAACACCTTTCCATGCTAAATGTGAAAATCCTAATTAATCACATTTAGTTTTCATAAGTCATTAGTGACCCCTAACATAGATATCACAAATACCCAATTAGAAATGAATTCTATATGTAGATCCACAAGAACCATAGAACATAATTAATGTGCTCTAAATGTTCCTTCATTATAAGATCCCGATATCGGCTAGAGTCATGATTTAGTTAAACTCTAATTACCTCAATCATATGACCTCATCTTTAGTTCAATTCTCGATAAAATATGACTACTACTAGAAACTCTTTCTAGCACCGAAACTCTTTTGAGTAACTCAAGTTTGACCTGGCCAAGCACTTATCCATCAAGAATAACTTAGATAGCATAGGATCTTATCCCGGTTCACTCCAGGTAATGAATTCCATATTGGTTAATCACTCATCCCTACATACAACTAACTAAACCCACCATAAACTATATTCCCACATGTGGCTAGCATAGGTATGTAAGCGGTAACAAACTCTAACTAACCATATGTGGATGACCATGTTGACTCAGATCAAAGGACCATATGCACCATTATGTCCAAGATTGTGATTGTTGACAAAAGTGAATTTCTATGCAACCACAAATCTTACATCACAGTTCAATCCACCCATCACATGATTATCCACATGTCTATTATGATATCTTATATCAACTAGAAAGAGACTCACTACCTCCTACTATCGATTTCATATACCGATTAAGAAAAATAGACAAAGGTGATAGTCTAAGGATTAATACTACCCTTATATTAATCCAACGACTATGAACATTTATAGTCTATGTACCAAATGTGTTTGTCACTCACAATATCAACTCTTAATAGTAATCTCATTCAACATAATACTAAAGGGTAAATATTTAAATAAACTTAACACTAATTTAAATGAATATTTTATTACCATAGGGATAAAAGTACAATATCAACATACAAGAATAGCCTTAGGGTACATCTATACTAATAATCTCCCACTTGCACTAGCGCCATTCACAATAATATCTAAGACCTATCTTCTCAAGATGACGGTCTAATTGTAGTTGAGTGATCGCTTTAGTTAGTGGATCAACCACATTATCAGCTGAAGCTACCTTTTGCATAAGCACATCCCCCTTCCCTACAAGTTCTCTAATAACATGATAGCACCTTTCTATGTGTTTAGATTTATGGTGAGACCTCGGTTCTTTTGCCAAAGTGATGGCTCCATTATTGTTGCAAAAGAAAGGGACTGTAGACTCAATAGAAGGAACAACTCCTAGTTCAGAGATGAACTTTCGAATCCAAATAGCTTTTTTAGCAGCATCCGATATGGCTATATACTCGGCCTATGTAGTGGAACTAGTAGTGATACTTTGCTTGGGACTCTTCTAGCTCATTGTACCTCCATTACAGGTAAAGACAAACCCGGAGATAGACTTTCTATCATCCACATATAACTGGAAGTCAAAATTTGTAAAACCTGTAAGTTGTAAGTCACTTCCTCTATAAGTCAGGACTAAATCCTTAGTTCTTCTTAAGTACTTAAGGATAGCCTTAACTGCCACCCAATGCTCCAAGCCTGGGTTAGATTGAGACCTACTAGTCACATTAACAGTATAGGCAATGTCCAGCCTAGTACACAATATAGCATACATTAGGCTTCCTATAGCCAAAGCATAAGGAACCTTGGCCATCTCCTCCATTTCCTCGGGTGTCTTGGGTGACATCTCCTTAGATTGGTGGATTCCATGCCTAAATGGTAATAATCCCCTCTTGAAACCAAGCATGTTGAACCTCTTTAACACCTTTTCCGAGTAAAGACTCATAGATAAACCTATCATTCTCTTCGAGTAAAGACTCTGAGATAAATCTATCATTCTCTTCAATCTATCTCTATAAACTCGAATCCCTAGAATATAGGTAGCCTCTCTTAAGTCTTTCATTGAGAAGGTCATAGACAACCATACTTTCATAAATGTCATCATACCAACGTCATTGCCAATGAGAAGAATAACATCAAAATACAGGACTAGAAAAGTGAGTTAGCTCCCACTAACCTTCTTGTAAACACATGGCTCATCCTCGTTCTTAATAAAACCATAAGAATAGATAGCCTCATCAAAGCAATGATTCCAACTCCTTGAAGCTTACTTTAGACCATAGATCAATCTATTAAGCTTGCACATTTTTTAGCTTTCCTTGGATTTAAAACCCTTGGGTTACTCTATGAAAATGTCTTCCTTAATATAACCATTAAGGAAGGCGGTCTTAACATCCATCTGCCAAACCTCATAATTATAGTGTGCGGTAATAGCAAGAAGAATTCGAATGGAATTAAGAATGGCTACTAGCGAGAAAGTCTCCTCATAGTCAACCCCTTGCCTTTGGCGAAACCCTTTTGCTACAAGCCTAGCTTTATAGGTTTTTATCTTCCCGTCTGCACCAATCTTTCTCGTGAAGATCTATTTACACCCAATAGGTACAATACCCTCAGGAGGACCAACAAGTGTCCAGACTTAGTTTGCATATATGGAATCCATTTTAGTTCTCATTTCCTTAAGCCATCTTGAAAAATCTTTATTACATAAAGCTTATTTATATGTAGTAGGATCATCAACAAAAATGCTTTCTTCATGAATATGCAACTCTTGCATATCATGGAGAAAACTGTATCTCTTCAAAGGATGAGATACCTTACTAGTCCTTTTAGGTGTTGGTGTGAAGACATTCTCAATTGGAATAGGCTCTTTCGGTTGATCAATATCCATTTGATCAATTTATTGGGCTTCCTTAGATGACTCCTCATCTAACATTATCTTTCTTCCTTTGCCACCTTCTTTAAGAAACTCTTTCTCAAGGAATATAACATCTTTTCTTACAACAACAACTTGTTCAGCAGGAAGATAAAAGTAATACCCTAAACTATCTTTAGGATATCAAACAAGCCTTCCTTTGATTGACTTCACATCCAACTTGTCTAATTTAAGCTTTTTGATAAAAGCTGGGCAACCCCAAATCTTAACATGCTTAAGACTTGGTGCCTTACAATGCCATATCTTATATGGTGTGGTAGAAATGGACTTGGATGGAACACGATTAAGGATATAGAAGGATGTTTCGAGTGCAAAACCCCAAAGTGATATAGGAAGATCGGTGTAGCTCATCATGGATCGTACCATATCTAATAAAATACAATTTTGCCTCTCGAATACAGCATTCAATTGAGGTGTTCCAAACGGTGTGAATTGTGATACAATGCCATGTTTCTTAAGGAACTCAATGAACTCAGTACTCAAGTATTCACCTCCTCGATTTGATCTTAGAGTTTTAATACTTTTCTCAAATTGGTTCTTTACTTAGGCCTTGAACTTTTTGAACTTTTCAAAGGATTCACTTTTGTTCTTCATTAGAAATAAATGCCCATAACTTGATAGATCATCTATAAAGATTATAAAGTAGTAGAAACCACCTCTAGCAATTTCATTAAATGGTCCACATACATCACTATGTATAATCTCCAACACATTATTGGCTCTTGCCATTTGTCTAATAAATGGTGATCTAGTTATCTTGCCTTGAAGACAAGCCTCATAAGTTAGATTGGATGTGGATTGAAGATTGATTAAGATTCCCATCTTTTATAACTTCATGATCCTATCCTCTGCAATATGACATAATCTTAAGTGCCATAGATATTTAGAGTTAGAGGCATTCTGAATTAGCATTGCATTCACAGCATTCACATTAGATTGTGGCATGTTATTATTGGACACATTATCAACATAATATAAATAATATATTAAATAGCCCATGAAAATTAATTCATTTCCAAAATGAATCTTACATGCATCTCTACCATAATTAGAATTCATAACCCCTACTAGTCAAACTGGAGATAGAGATAGAGATAATGTTCTTATAGGAATTAGGTAGATATAATACATCCTCCAATAACAAAACATGATTATACAAATCAATTAAAGTGGATCCTATAGCTTTAGCTGCAACACTTGCTCCATTTCCAAGTCTTAAGGTCACTTTATGCACCTTCTCTCATTTGCTAGATCCTCCAAGGATGAACAAATGTGAGAACTTGCACCAGTATCCAATACCCATGCATTAGATGAGCTCTTATAACATTTAAAAGCAAATAAATTAGAGAAAGTCTGACCTTCTCCATCCTTGCCCTTTCCCTTAGCCTTAAGGGACTTTAGGTACTTAGGATAATTTCTCTTCCAATGTCCTTCACTTTAGCAGTGGAAACACTTTCCTTTGCCTTGCTCTTCCCTCACGATGGCCTTGCCTTTATTCTTAGCTATCCCTCCCGTGGGCTTGACAACACTTGTGTTTCCATTCCTTTTCTTATTGCCTTTCTTTTTAGTCCCACTAGAAGTGGCAATAAGTGCAACTTCCTTCCCTTTCCTCTTTTGGATAACCTTTTGGGCCATCACGAGCATGTTCATAGCTCTGTAAGAGTGCATTCAATCTTGTTCATGTGGAAGTTGGCGATGGTTTACCTGAAAGATTCAGGAAGTGATTGAAGGATCAAATCTATTTGGAGGTGGAAGTCCATTATGAAATCTAGACTCTCTAGCTCCTTTATTAATCTTATCATGGAGTTCACAAGGGCTACCACTTCTTCTCATTCTCTCATCTTTACACAGAATAACCGCTTTGATAACTCATATCTAGCGGTCCTCCTATGCTCACCAAACAACTCTTATAGGTGTAGTAGGATTTCCCTTGCACTTGTGTACTTCTCATATTGCAGATGGATCTTGATGCTCATGGAAGCCCACATAATACAATATGCTTGCATACCATCATCCTTCCATTTTTTAAGAGTATCTTGCTCCTCTTAGAAAGCATTTTTAGGAATGGGTCCAGGGAGGTTCTATTCCAATACATAAAGTATTTTTTCAAAATCTAAAATAACTTTTAGACTCTTTAGCTAATCAATAAAATTTAGGCCCGTGAGCCTATTATGGTCGAGTATGATGGAAAGTGGGTTTGTAGGTCTTATGTTATCAATTTCTATAAAAGGTAACAAGATTGATTAGTTGCATGTCATTGTAATCACCATTAGATTTGGTCTTTAATCATAATGGCCTCCCACTAACTTAGCGCCTACACTTCCAAATAGGAAACGGAAATCCCTTGTTGGATGGATTTCTAGTGGGTAATGGAGTTCTTAATGGGCCATTACTATCCTCTAGGTACGTATTTCCATTCTTGGAATAATAGTTCTTATTAAGTGGGCAACTCTTGTCCATCACATCTCATGTGAGGTTCCATTAATCTGGCTCTTAATGTTATAGGCCTCAGGTACACCTAATTTCCATTTTTGGCCTTTAGCATTAGTTAGGTCCATACCATTGGATTAATAAAATGTATGGATTGGAGCACTACAAACCTCATAAATTCCTATTTTCCATTCTTGGCCCATAGTGTATCCATACACCCACAACATCTAATGCTTAAAAATAATACTACATGAATCTTTTGGGCCTTATGTACACCCCTATGTATCCATAGTTATGCTAGTATAGATGTACCCTAGGGCCATTATTGTATGTAGACATTATATATTTATCCTTATGGCAATAAAATATTCATTTAAATTAAGTGTTAAGTTTATTTGAATTACCCTTAGTATTATGTTGAATGAGTTTATTATCAAGAGTTTATAATATGAGTGACATAAATCATTTGGTACATATGTTATAAATGTTCATAGTCGTTGGATTAATATAAGGGTAGTATTAATCCATAGACTATCACCTCTATCAATTTTCCTTGATCGGTGTGTGATATAGATAGTGGGAGGTAGTGAGTCTTATGCTACTTAATATGAGACATCAGAATAGACACGTGGATACTTATGTGATGGGTGGATCAAACATGTGATGTAAGATTTGTGATTGCATGGATATTCACTCTAGTCAACAATCACAATCTTGGGCATAATGGTTTATATGGTCCTTTGACCTGAGGTGACATGGTCATCCACATATGGTTGGTTAGAGTTTGTTACTGCTTGCATACCTATGCTAGTCACGTGTGGGTATACAGCATGTGGTGGCTCTAGTTGGTTATATGTAGGGATGAGTGGTTGGCTAAGATGGAATTCATTACCTGGAGTGAACCGGGATAGGATCCTATGCCATTCAAGTTATTCTTAATGAATAAGTACCTGGCCAGGTCAAACTCGACTTACCCAAAATAAGTTTTGGTGCTACAAAGAGTTTCTAGTAGAAGTTATATTTTATCCAGAATTAAACTTAATATGAGATCATATGATTAAGGCGATTAGAGTTAGACTAAATTGTGACTCTAGCCAATATCCAAATCTTGTAATGAAGGGACATTTAGTGCACAGTAATTATATTATGTGATTCTTGTAGATCTACAAAAAGCATTTATTTCTATTTGAGTAGTCGTGACATCTATGTTAGGGGTCACTCACGACTTGTGGGAACTAAATGTGATTAATTGGAATTTTCACATTTAGTATGGAAAGGTGTTTCTATGACAGTAAGTGTTAATATTATTTCCCATTGCCATTTAGACTTGAAGCTAGAAAGTCACACACATAAGGATTGCACTTGTGGAGATTAATATTAATTTGATTATGAATTAAAGAGTTTAATTAATTAATTAAATTAATTTAATTAGATTTTTGTATATGCAGGGATCTAGCATAACCCTGAAATCTAAATTCAAAGATTAGGACTTAATTGTAATTAAATGAATATTAATTTGGACTTGATTTAATGTGTAATATTGACTTCAAGGACTAGATTAATATTTACCTCCAAATGTATGTTGATTAAGATGGGCCATAAAATGGACCATGTATATTGATTAAGATGGACTTGAAATGGTCTTAGGATGGGGCTTTATTTAAAGAGTTTAAATAAGCCCATAAGTTGTCTAGTTTGGTATGGGGTGGGCCTTCTCTAAGTATAGAGAAGCCTATATGCCCATAACCTTAGCCCATATCCATTAAGAGTTAATGATATTAAGACTAAGGTTATCCATATAGCCAAATACCATCCACTCACTTATAAACCAAAGCCATGCATATAGATAGAGTATGAGATACTCAATCTATCAAATGCATCTAGCTTGAGTGTGAGACACTCAAGTTATATCAATGCATATAGCTTGAGTATGAGATACTCAAGCTATGGCTATGCATGCGGCTTGAGTATGAGATACTCAAGCTATTATCATATTGGTTATATTGATAGTTAGTGGAGTGTGTAGAGACAACTAACTAGCAACTCCATTTGCACATTTGTGAGAAAATTTGATATTCTAACAAAAGAGAAAAAAGGATTGAGAGTGTCTTCTTCCTTCTTCTTCTCCAAGTATAAAGAATTCAAATATACACAAGTGTTGTGTGCTTTTAAGTTAAAGCCATTGTTGTACCAGAGTTGTACAAGTTTAAAGTCCATCATCCATTGGAGGTTGCATCCTTATTCCACACATTCAAGCTTGGAATGGCTCTAACAAGCTCTTGGGTCAAATCAAAAGAGAATCTTGTGGGTACAGCTTCACCATCCTTGAAGATCATCCTTGTGCAACTTATGTGTTTCAAGCTAGAGGCTTCACATTTGGGGAGCTTAGACGTTGTAGATCAACATCAACCAAAGCTTATCAAGCATGCTACCAACTTGGAGTTTTGTAAGTGTTACCAAACCCTTAGTTGCTAGGTCTTGTATTGTGAATGCATGACATTGTTGTTTGTTGATGTATTATGTTATCCAAGATGTATGTTTAGCTATGTATTTGCCAAGTGATATGATCTATATGAAGGAAAGTGTAGGTAGAGAACAATGAAAATGCAGAATTTAAAATTTTTCATTGCATGCAACATTTGCATCAACACACAACACTTTGATGCCCATAGATCATATCACATGCACTCTTACATAGCTAAATATGCATAATGAACAACATATATTTTAACATGCCAATCAAAATAAGATAGCAAGCAGAAGTCCTACAACTAAAAGATATTGTAACACTTACAAACTCCAAAGTTGGTAGCACGCTCGAAATGCTTTTGGTTGATGGTGATCCACAAGCTTGAGCTCCCCAAGTGTGAAGCCTCTAGCTTGTCCACACGGTTTTGCTT
>CATIWO010908790.1:0-17251 GCA_949673435.1 Macaranga tanarius | reverse complement strand
ATTACAATTAAATGACAATTAATCTAATGGTTAATAATTTCATTTGTACCAGTGCAAACATTTGAACAATAGAATGACTCCTAAACTAAAAGATATATAAAAAAACATTTATTTATTTCAAATGGATTGCACACGCGATATGATAAAAATATTTTATCTTTAACCAATTAAAAAATAACACATAATTTATGTATATCACTAAAATTAAATTAGCCAAAGGAGGAATAAATTTCAATTGTTCCAAACTACTTTCCTAAGAAAACAAAAACTACAGTAACTTTGAGTGTCCTGAGTCTTGACTTGAAAGTCGTCTTGGAGAGGTTGCTTCCTCGACCTTTCACTTAACACTCATATCCTCTGCCATCTCTGCTACGCCATTGGCTTTCACATTGACTTCTCAATTCTCTCACTGTCTATACTTTGGAGACCAAAAAAAGCCAAGTTCTTGAGTCTGATAATAAGCACCATCCTCCTTTCTTCTTCAACCCCCATTTCTTCTCTTGTCTTCTGGCTTCTTTCTGATCAGTTTATGTTCTTTTGATCAATTTGATATATACCCAGATAAGAGAATGGAGTCTAATGATCAGTCACGTCCTATTCAAGTAGTTATAATCTCTTTGCCACCACCAAACAACCCTTCTTTAGGCAAAACCATCACTGCTTTTGCACTCACTGATTATTACGATCTTCCACAATCTCAACAAACCCATGTGCAAGAACCCTCTATAACCCAAACCCATCAAGAATTTCAGCTTCCAGTTCAATCTCCTCCACCACAAAACCCACAAATTCAATCCTCGTCATCAGGTGGTCTCTTTTTTAGTACACCAAGAAAGTTCATGTTTTTTGTGTGCATCTGTCTTTTTGCTGTTATTGTTTATAGGTCTTTGTTTTCAAGTACCCTTTCAGAATTGGATGCTCCTGATGATGATAAAGATGAAAAGAATAAGACTTTTATCTTTCCATTGTATCATAAATTTGGTATTCGTGAGATTTCTCAGAGTGATATTGAGCATAAATTGGTTAGGTTTGTTAATAAGGAGAGTTTGGTGGCATCAGTTGATGATGATGTGATTATTCCTAATAAAAAATATATGTTGGCTTCTCCAAAGGCTGTTGCTGCTGTGGATTCATCTTCCATTTTTCCTGTTAGAGGCAATGTTTATCCAGATGGGTATGTGTTAAATTTATTCAATCATGATTGTTCAATTTTGGATATGTAGCAATTGGAAGAGAAAGATAGCAAATTTGAACTTCATTTAAGCCTGGGAAGGTGCATTTTTATAGGACATGAAAAAGCTCACTTTGTTGGACCCAATATAACTTTTAACTTTGGAATGCATTGCTAATAAACATGGATTTATTTTAACAAGCACCCTTTTTGGCTTTTCGAGGATGCTTTTTTATGAGCCAATAGCTGCAATATATGCTTAATGGTTATCAATATTTTATGATGGTATCTAGTCTTGGAATCCAACTTTAAGTAGCCTTTTTTTCTCTGTGGTAAGTTGGCTACTACTTTAATATGACTGGAGCTCTTGCTGGAAGAACTTGGAGCACCTCCTAATTTTGTGATGTGAGGCAGTCATTGTGCATACACTATGTCTTTTATAGATAAACACATGTTGGTAATAAGTCTTTAGAATAAACACCTGTATTATGGTATGCATCTGAATATGATAACATAGCAATCGAGTGGTAAAATAAAACTGCCAAACTGCTTTACATATGTGTGAAAAATCATACAACATATTTGTCAAAGCTATGAATCATTAATAGAAAATCCTATTGTGTTTATTTCCGGTTTGAAGTTTATTTCCATTACTATAAAGTCCTGTATGTCAAGGAAAATCGCAGTAGATGAGTTTTTGTCAATTCTGTTAACATTAGTTTTACAGCAGGCAGTATGTGCTTTCTAATGTATTGTAAGGGAGGAAATCAAAGTTCTGTTCTCTCTTTTCCATTTTGAAACCTCATCATACTTTTCCCTTTGAGTTATCCTATGCGTAAGTGTCTATGGCAAGTCACTGAGTACTGGTTGAACTCTTTTGTGACATTTTATATTGTGCAAAATTATCACTTGGATTCCAGATTGCTTAATTCTGTGTTATGTGTTGTTTGGAGAAGAAAAATTGGGGGAGTATGTGATACATCGGTTAGTTAAGGTTGTGGTGATATAGGTGGAGTTACTTAAGCAGGGGTTTTAAAGAACTTTCTTGGGTGGTTCATAATGGAAGAGCATATTTTATTGAGTTCCTGCACAACCTTGGAATTAGTTTCTTGTTTATGCTATTCTAGCATTTCTCTCTCTCTCTCTCTCTCTCTCTCTCTATATATATATATATATATATAACACTGAAACATTCTTTAACATTATCTTATTTGCCTATCAAAAGAAGCATCATTACAGATTGTCTGAGCTATGAACTTAATGGTGGGTGATTTTACATGCTCATGTGGGTTTGCTGTGAATGAGTGTTGGAATTTGTTAATAAAATGGCATAATTGGTGCTATCACCTTTAGATGCATTAAAATTCTCGTTGCTGATACTATCAAAAAATTTCCGTTTCTTTTATGCAGATTGTATTTCACATACATACTTGTTGGAAACCCTCCAAGACCTTACTATCTGGATATTGATACTGCAAGTGATTTAACATGGATTCAATGTGATGCTCCTTGCAGTAGTTGTGCCAAGGTAACACACTAACTCCTAATCGTTATTAGTCCTTGAGCTAGGCGGTTAAAGATGAGACACACGGGCAGCTATTCTCTTTGTGACTTTACATGCATCTTGTTACTTTGCTTTCAATCTGTAATTGGATTTGCCATCATAAAATGAGTTTCAGGAAGCTATCTCTTCTAAAGATTCATATCTACTGACTTTTCAAAGAATGCACTGCTGTTTTCCTCACACATCACTGCTGTTTTCCGCACACATCCAACTTGAGAATAATTTGCTATCATACATGTCTACTGACTATGGTTTAGACGTTAAATTTCAAAGTTCTGTTAAATTTATTGAGATTTTGATTAATGACTATTCTATATGGTTGATGTAGGGAGCCAATGCTTTATATAAGCCAAGAAAAGACAATATTGTACCAACAAAGGACTCATTATGTCTGGAACTTCAGAGAAATCAAAAGGCAGGGTTTTGTGAAATGTGCCAACAATGTGACTATGAAATTGAATATGCAGATCATAGCTCATCAATGGGAGTTCTTGCGAGAGATGAACTTCACTTAACTATGGCAAATGGATCTTCAACTAAATTAAAATTTAATTTTGGGTATATTTTCTTTGTTCGCTGATTTTCAGTTGTTGTATGTATTTAATTTTACACAAAGTTTTTACGTGTTCATTTATATTTCTCTTGTTGAAGGTGCGCATATGATCAACAAGGCTTACTTTTAAACACTCTAGTTAAGACAGATGGGATCCTCGGACTAAGCAAAGCTAAAGTCAGTTTACCTTCTCAATTGGCAAGCCAGGGTATTATAAACAATGTGGTAGGTCATTGCCTTACAAATGATGCAGTTGGTGGAGGTTACATGTTTTTAGGTGATGATTTTGTACCAAATTGGGGCATGGTATGGGTTCCCATGCTTGACAGTCCATCCATGTGAGTAAATATATCTAAAGATTTTACTTTCTAAAAATTATGATTTTGCACTACGGTCATGTTTTCCTTCACTTGATAGAGGATGTTTAATGGCAGAAACTGCTATCACTGGATCAGCTGGGAATAGCAATCATTTTCGTTATATACTCCCTCTTGTTTGGTTGAAATTTTCTTAAAACATTTTGTTGCAAATCAATTCTTGGTTATTCAAACTTCTCAGTCTTTTTTTTTTTTTTTTTTAACCTCTCATTGTGAACCGCTGAGTGAGATGAAGGGGAGAGCAAAAAATTGATTACTTCTTGTTTCCTGTGAAAGGATTGGATTGAATGCAGTTTTCTAAGATCTGCATTTCAGTTCCAACTTGTGTTCATGTATGCAAAAGTTTGCTGCATTTGCAGGATTTAGGACTGCAATCACTCATGTCTCCTTTTTGCTCATACTTTCCCAATGCCCTCTCTCTATAATTCTTCTCCTATTTATATTTTTTGTGAGTTCCTGTTTAATTTTATAAACCACGTGAAAGAGTCTTCTACAAATTTGTCCGGCTCACTTCGACATTTTTTCTTTCTCAGAGAATCATATCAGACTGGGATTATGAAGTTGAATTATGGAAGTGGTTCTCTGAGTTTAGGTGGACGTGAGAGAAGGGTAAGACGGATTGTGTTTGATAGTGGCAGTTCTTATACGTACTTCACAGAAGAAGCATACTCTGAATTGATTGCTTCTGTAAGTAATTTCATCACTGCTGATGTCACCATTTGCCTTTTGCAAAGTTTCATCAATGATTGTATTGATTGGTATGCATTGATATATAGCTTAAAGGGGTATCTGGAGAGGCACTTGTCTTAGATGCATCAGATCCAACATTGCCCTTCTGCTGGCGAGCAAAATTCCTGATCAGGTAGAACAGAGGATTACTATAGATATTCTTCAAAAAAAAAATCTATGCATGTGATGGACCATTACAGATACATATATTTTTTTTCAAAATCTTCTCTTTAGACAAGATACCGATAGCTCTTTACGGTTGATTTTTTTTTTTTAAATGTGCCAAAGGAATAATTACTTCGTTGGTACCTTTAGAAGTCCAAGGCGAGATAATATACCTCATATGTGTAGCTCTATGTTACTTAAAAAGTTATAATGCATATGTTGTTTGCTTTACTTGGAGATCAAATTAAAGAGTCCTCCACTCAGAGCTTTTTAATCAACAACCATATGCATGCAGATCTGTCGCAGATGTGAGGCAGCACTTCAAGACTATAACCCTTCGATTTGGAAGCAAATGGTGGATTATTTCCACCAAGTTTCATATTCCTCCGGAAGGCTATTTAATCATCAGTGTAAGGTTTCTCTTACTCTAAAGCACAGTTTACCTATATGGAGAGCACGGTTTCCATTTTTGGCTGGAAGACCATTGCATAATGGTAATGTGATCACTGATGACTGTTATGCAGAATAAAGGCAATGTGTGCTTGGGTATTCTTGATGGTAGCAATGTGCATGATGGATCCACAATTATACTTGGAGGTATGTTTGGCTGAGAGAAACCGCAGAATCTCCGTTTGTGCCTTTTCGGTGCTTTGAATTCTCTATTAAGTAGTTATATACATATACAGGGGATGACATCCCATGCAGCCTAAAATTGAGGTTGAGGTTTTCTTGATGTATCCAAATATGTTAAAGAAGCTGCACAGTTCATTCGCACACATAAATGTTCCTAATGCCTAGATCTATGTAGCTAAATATTGATAACTTCCACTTTGCTCTTTCTTTTTCGTGTTATATTTAATTTTTTTTGTGCTGCTAATTTGACTTTTTGCAGATATATCATTGCGAGGGCAATTGGTCATATATGACAATGTGAACAAAAAAATTGGGTGGAGACCATCAGATTGTGTCAAGCCTACAACATTCAGCAGCCTCTCATTCTTCGAGGGATAGACCATTTTTGATTAGTCTAAACTACAAACTAGATACATATTGTTGTACATTACTAGTCCAGTTTCGCATACCATCTTTAGAGGCGCTTCATGAGGTCTATCCTACAAACATTCTTTAGATGACTTCCAGTTTTGCATGTTTGTACTATAATATAATCATTTTGGAGAAAAGAAACAAATAACAATATATGTATATACATGGCTACATCATTTCATTATTTTCAAAGTTTTCCACGATTGAATCTGTTAAATTACCTTTTTTTAAAAAAAAATCTATTATGCAAAAGATTTCATCATTGATTTAGATTTGTGTTAAATTACCTTTTTTTTAAACAAAATCTATTATGCAAAAGATTTCATCATTGATTTAGATTTGTATCAAATATCTTGTCTGACAACTATATGAATTTGTATTAATGAGGATTTGAAACAAATCTACACTAAATTTAAAAGCTCATTTAATGAGAATTTCAAATAACATCTAATTACATATCATTTAAAATTCTTATATTTAAAATCTAGAATTTCAAATCTAATGTTCGCATCCAATCACAATCTTATGGGATTTTTCCAATAACTAAGCTAGTCATACTATCCTTATCAATTGAGAATCTTAGTCGCCAATATGAATCCACTGTTATTAGAAGCTTCATGTGAAAGATATTGTTTTAAGCAAGTAAATTTTATGTGTGAAAATGAATAATTCAGCATAGTGTTGCTTACACACAAATGTTAACATCCTTCTGTTATCAGCAGCTCCTTTCAGATTGGTGTTAATAATCCTCTTCATCTGCCAGTGCTCTTATATACAGCAACTTCATTTTTTTTTCCCCAGAAAAAGGCAAACTCAACCAAACAGAATTGAATCATATAAAAAACCAGATATGGCATTAGCACAACATGATACATAAACTGGTGATATGTTTCAAGAGACTAATGGAAAAGGATTGTCCTAGTGGGAAAAAAAAAAAAAAAACTTAGCGGCAACTTTTGTAAGGTATCACATATACTACTAAAATAATTGAACTTGAAGGGAAAAAAAAGAGATGGAAACGGATTCCTAATTACAACATTCAATCTAGCTAGACATCATGACCTGATCAGTTGATTGTAGCGCTTGGGTAGCAAAGAATCTCACATCGACATCTGGGTCCTCACTCAGCTCAACCAGACATGGACGAATTGTCTTATCCACCACCTGCAAGGTGCACAAACCAGTGTCAGTTCCACTCCCAAGCAGCTCAGAGGGCATAAGAGAAGAAAATTGAGAATGCTACACTACAACCCCTATGGAATGATTCTGAACTTTATCCAGCCACATCATCACATTCAAATATACAAACAAAATCAGGTCTTATCATTGGGTTTGCAATCTCATAAATGATTTAGAGTACCAAAACATGGTAAACTCTGTATTATGCTAGAGAAACCTAAAATCACATCATCACATATTAGCGCTATAATTGAAATCTTCAGGACTGAAAACCACGGCATTTCCAGGCATAAATGTTAAATTAATTAAAATAAGTACTAACCGAATGATCAACTATGGGAATAAGTGACTGCAGCACCTTAGCCACATTGAATTTGATGTTGGGTACCCTGTAACATGCTTATATCAGCTCCACAGCCCAGCTAATAACAAAGATATTGCTTCACATAATCAAAGTTATTTTACCTATCTTTTGATGCAGTGACAACAACAGGCAGAAGTGTTGAACAAGTAATCTCTGACCCCATAACAGGAGCAAGTAAAGAAATTGCATGGAGGATGGTCATTCGATACAGATAATGTGGGTTATTAATCATTTCCAAAACCTGTCAACAGTTTACCAAGTAATTAAGAAGCATAAAATTAGACGAAAGGAAAATGGTAAAAGAATAAGAAAAATCAACAATTAAATTCTGTAGAAGGTGCCAAGCTAAACCTTTCCAATCATCTCTATTCCTAATCTTTGACAAGGGGTGTAATTGAGCTGAGTTGAGCTTTAAAGATTCACAAAAAATATGTAATTTTTTTTAGTTTTAAAGCCTAAGCTCTATTAGGCTTGCATACCGGCTCAAGTGGAGTAATTTGAAACTCAGCTCGCCAATCGACTTAAGTAGCTCGAGCTCGAGTCAATCTCTAGTATTTTTAAAGCTAATCCTGAGTAGCTCACAAGCTGTCTTGACTCGTCTATACCCCCTATCTTCGATTATACCGCATCAGCAGTCTGAGCAGCATAAAATGAGCTGAGATGGTTTGACTTTTCAAATGTTCAAGCTGGCTCAGCTCATTTACAGCCAGACTTGAACTCAACTCAGTCCATTATGCTTGAATTGGCCACGTTAAAATTTATTTCACATATTGCGGGGGCAACCACTCTAATATCAATTTAAGCAATACAGATTCTGCACCCACAACTCATTAAATAGCAGTTGTGGTAACCTTATTATTTTACCCCAAAAATAATCAGAGGCTAAAACAGCATGATACAGCCAAACAAACCTGAGGAACTATGTGCTGCATTGCCCAGTCTGGGCCAAATTCTTCAGCAAGGCGCTTCACATTATTAGCAGCCGCATCACGAATTGAGTAAACCTTCAATTAACCCAATACAGTTAGCTAAGCACAAAAAAAAAGTATGAAGTCGATAATTACTGTGTTTTGCAAGATTGCTTGATAAAGCTGATAGAAGTCGCACAAACAACAGCAGCACAACCTTGCACTGGGGAGGGGTTGATCATGAAAAGTCATGAAGCTTCACCCACCTTATCTTTTAACCATTGCATGCATAAAGCACCAAGCTTATCATCAAAAAATCCAACGCCCAACTGACTAGCCAATAAGGGTATGTATTCTATTATTGCAAGTCGGACCCTCCAGTGTCTATCCTCTGCAAGCTCTACAATTGCTGGCAGGAGGGATTGGGAGAGCAAATCAATTCCAATTACCTGGATTGAAATTCACGACATGTCAGCACTATAATTAAAGTAGCACAATCAGACTAACAGGTAATGATTGCGAAAAAAAAAAAAAAAAAGAAACTACTAGTAGGAATTGCAGCTCTAGCCTTGAATTTTCATTTTATCACATTGTTGATCCCTAATTAAGCCTCTACACCTATGTGAGTGAAGGAACTTGTACAATACATAAGCAATAAAAACTTCAAAATCAAGGTTAGTTCAGTAACAGTCTCCTGTTCCCTTGTTCAATATCTAATGTTTAAAACCTATTAATATAGGTATTACGATTCAAGAAACAAACTTTACATCAAATCTTTCCAGCACATGATTTAATTACTTCATAACGAGGAGCAATTTTTTGTTCACTCAATTCGTGAACAAAAAACCATCAAATTTGACAGCAAACCACCAGAATATTGTTTGAATCCCTGTCAAGAACTAAAACTACATATCCAAGATTCATTGCCTATCTCATCCATTCATGCTGTGCATGACAGCTATTGGAAAAAAAACGTGTGAAAAGAAGTAGAAAAGATATAACTGCATTCATTTAGATGTTTTTTAACAATGGAAAAAAAGAAAAATCAATTCAATAATTTGGACAAACCTGATTGACTTGATCAAGCTTGCTAATAATATTAAGACGAACATCAGGAAATTCATCTTTCAAAAGAGAGAGAAAAATGGGCAGAAGTTGCTCTATAGTTGCATCCTGCAAACCATCAATATTATCTGAGTAATATGCAAAAATAGACGCAAAAATTCTCTTCAAAAACCAAGAAACTTGGATTGCAAGAAACAGTGACACCAAAGATAATGCAAGTCAATCAAAAGCAGCATCAAATAGAGTTTTGCCTTCTCTAGGATGTGACAATGCAATTACAGAGACAGAATGCCAACCTTTCCCAAAACTGGTGCCATTCCCATTATAACTGAAGCTAAAGCTGAACGAACATGTTGGGATGAATCTGTGGACAATTCCTGCATTGGGTGAACTTAATAAGAGTAGGTATTGATAAAGATGCTAACCTGAGCTGTATCAAAATTGGATCATGACACCTTAATTAGACATGAAACTTGCTTAAAATAGGCAACCATTTCATGAGCATGAATACCTTCACACAAGGTAGAATCCGCTGAATTGCAAGTTCTGGATTCAAAATTCGGCAAAACTTAGTTACTTTGCCAGCAGCAGCTATACGTACTTCAGCTTCATTATCACAAAGCAGCCGAACATATGCAGGAACAAGATCCGACCTAAATATATCATCAGACCAGCAAATTGGAATCTGATTAACAAATACTTTAGCCAATCATGGAAAACACATAAGATGTTCATAAAACTATAATCTATGATCAAATTTCTAGTTGATTACTTAAATATACAGAGAGACACAAAAGGCTAATATACAGCACAAAAGCAATTACCTGGTAGGCTCGGGACCAACAGCTTCACATAGCTCATACAGTTGGTTTGCAACCATGTAACGGACACGCCAAGACTTATCCTGGTCAGATGAAATTTTACATATATGATCAAATTCCAAATAATTTTCAATTAGCATTCTAGGAATAATAGAACAAGAAAAGTAACTCCTCATCTGCACATTATACATCTAGCAAATAAATAAATAATAAATTTTTATGGAACAAGAGTACACCAAAACTTTTGCATTAAATTCAACCCAATGAAAAAAATGAAACATACCCATATAATAAAGCGAAGCATTCCATTAGGAAAAAAAAAAAAAAGAGAAAAACAAAGCTAAAACATAATATACCTGTGAGAAATTAACTATGACAGGAAGAATATGTGCCACACAATCTTGGGGTTCCAACAACTTGCCTAGTGCTGCACAACCCTCAACAGCCAATAACCGAACAGAATCTTGATCTGAAAAAAGATAAATCTAAGTTTCATTCATACTTTCACCATATGATAAATAATTAATGCATCAAGGTCAGATATGCTTAGAATAAACCTGAAAAACGCTTCAAACAAGAGGAATTTTCTGAGCTTGAAATATATTTATACTTTTCAAGCAATTAAAATTTTCTGAGCTTTTCATTCACTTATTCTAAAATGCAAGCAATAAGGGGAAAAACTAAAACAATAATATTAAAAAGCACAAGTATAAAATAATCAATGGAAACGAAACACAAACTGCGCGTAGCTACTACATGCAGACCATTAACAAAAAGTGAATATTCTTGAAATATAAAGACCACTAAACTCATTTAGAAAATGTTTCTGACAAATGATGACAAGTAAATTTTATCATCTTTCTGAGGACAATATGAGAGTGGCATGAATCCTAGCCTTGTAAAGTTATTGCAAACAAGAGGAATATATAGAAACTTTTATTTACTGCTAGCAGAAGAATAGTATAGATATTGAAGCAAATGTCACTCTATTTGCTAAATAGAAAAACATATGCTATTTAAAATTCCAGAGAAGTGGTTTGGTATAGGCAAAAAGTCAGATGCAGCTTGTTCTTTTCTTAGTAAAATTGTATGCCCATCTTTTAACAAACAAAATACGAAAAGCTGTATGCATATGCATATAAATATGGCAGTGATAAATTTTGAGGGAAAAAAAAGCATCGTATAGTAATGGAATACCATCTTGAGTCAAATCCTCAAATATGGACATGATGTCAGCCTTCAAATGGGCAGCCTCAACAGTAGCAGCAAATTTTCCTAGGTTTGTTGCAGCAGATCTCCGAACCATGGGCATGTCATCTTGACATAGCTGACTGTATATTGTTCGAAGTTCAGTTTTTATTGTCTCAGGGGCACTTGGATATGCAATGTGAAACAGACCACATGATGAAACTCGAGCAGTAAACCATTCACCAGCAGCAAGTCTCTGTACATTGTAAATTATAAGTGGAAGTTGGGAAACGAAAAGCAGTGCAACAAAAATAGACAGATGAAAAATCATACAACATTTTCCCTAAGAATTGAACCAAACAAAATGGCATGTGATACCTTCACTAGGGGTATAAAATACTCAACCAAGTCTTGCTCCTTCATCTGAGCCCCAATTCTACATAAGGACTCCACTGCTTTGTCTCTCACACAGGTTTCCTCAACAGTGCACAAAGTCTCCAGTGGTGGAAGCAAAACATTGGCATGGTCCACACCGCCAACATAAGGAATAAAGACCCCCAATTCTTCTGCCATTGCAAGAAGAACTTCATCATCATCATCGTTATTCTCACTTAAGAAAGGAATCAATTCCTTCCGTGTCCTCTCCTCCCCAAGTGCACGAGCAATTGTAGAAAGCCTTCTTATTGAGTTCAAACGAAGTTGAATGTCCTCGTTTTTAAGCTCATCAATTAGAACAGCAATTGGGTATAAAGGCTCATCAATTGTTGCCATATTCCCTCTTTAGCTCTAGCAACTAGAAACACAAAAACAAAGTTCTTAAAACCAATGCAAGATTAGCCAAATAAATCAATGTTAGATACAAATGACACGTGCAATAAAATTTAAGTTCAGGTATCTCCCTGGTCATTTTATGTTTGAACAAAATAACTCTAACTAAACTTGATACAACTTCTCAGCTAAATTAATTTTATTTAGGGGCTTAACTAGGGTTAATAAAAAAAAAATACAGAAAGAACTTAGACAACTTTTACAATTACATTCATCTTTATTAACTTCATCAGCAAATTTGGTTAGTAATATTCTTGTATCCATGTCGTCAGTCCATTTGAAAACGGCATTAACTTGTTAAGGTGGATGATGACAAAGTATTGTGAGTTTATCCCATGTTAAAAAGCAAGTATCACCACACGGGCATCCACATTCTATAGCATTTATAATTGGAAAAAATCATATGAGCCTGCCAAATAAAATTTTCATTGCTAAACCTTCCATGCTATTGAAGGTGAAGCGCATGCATGATACAAAATCACTCTTTCAGCATGGTAAATGGGTCTCATCTCATGGCTCTTGATCAGCATCAAAATTCAACAAGCCAACCAAAACTTGTGGACTCCACATAATAAAATTCCAATACAAACCAAAGTATTTAACCAAGATTTATAAAATTCAACAAAAAAAAAAAAAAAAAATTGCATACAGGCAGACATAGCACCAACAGTTATGATTTTTTTCCTCCAAAAACTGAGGAAATTGAACACATCCAATGTACTTTTGAAAATAAAAATTAAAAAAAAAAAAAAAAAAAACAGAGCAATCTCCTCTCACATTCAACTGGACCCACATTTTTCAATAAAATGAGAGAAAGAAAGATGCAAGATTTCTACGTTTGTATTTAGCCAAACAAACCAAAAGAAAGAAAAGAAGAAAGGCAGCAATTAACTATCACTAATCACAAACTTAATAAGATCTTAAAACAATTAAAAAAGAAACAGTAACACCATCAAATGATGATTCCATTCCATACAAATGAAATACCTATAAAAATTCCAAAAAAAAAAAAAGGACGCTGTAAGGTTAAGATCTGAAATTATATATATATATATAAATAGGGTTTGTGAAGAGAAATGGATTTGATGAAATAGAGATGAGAAGAAAATAAATAAATACCTTAGAGAGAGAAATGGAGTTCGATCTGCGAACACACACAGATATCCTTTTGGAGTTTGGTTTACAGAGACAGAGATCCAATCGCTTTTTTATTACTTTTCATTGAGAGAAATTAATTACTCTAATTTTAGGGTTTGGGCTCAATTTATTATGTTACCAGCCTCCCCATTTTTATGGGCTTTTTTCTTATATCCTAATCATACCTTCAATTTTTTAATTTTAGGAAATTAGTAGGCAATTTTACGTTTTGATAATTTTTTTTATTGTACAGTAATTTCAGATTTTTTATATTAATATTTATCCCAAAAATACTATTATGTTATCTATTTTTTTCATACGTTATAGGGCTAAATAACAATGATATATTACTGATATGACAATAATGTAACATGTCTCTTACATTCATTAATAATATTAGAAAATATATCTAAAATTATTAATAGTAAAAAAAATATAATTTAATTTATTGCAATAAGATCATATATATATAAATTATTAAAATATACTTTTACAAAAATAATATTTTTTACAATATTATTTTCTCGTTAAAATTATAGAAATTGATTAAAATTAAATTTTAATTATTTTACCAAAGAAAGTGAAATTACGATATGTGACAACTTTTGTTATTTAAAACATAAAACCTTTATTAAAAAGTATAACTAAAAAAACAACAAATTTTTACTAATAAAACGTTTAAACCTCATATATATACCTTTTCGTTTTTTATACTTTTTTTTTTAAATGCAATTTAACTAAATTTGCTACATTCTGAAAGACAAAAAGATTGTCCGACAAATAAACGTAATAAAAATTTGTACAAACGAGTCTTTAAAGTATTTTTGGTTGTGTCCCCTTTACTCCTAATTAATTCTTTAAATGTGTTTATATTGAAGACATATGTGTAATTATTATTTTGGGATAATGACCCACAAATTTATAACTTTTTAAAGTTTTCAATCAAGTCTTACAACTATTTTTTTATAATTGAATCCTCAAAGATTTTAAAAAATTTCATTTAAAAAAAAAGGACAAAAAAGAAATAGAGCCCACTTGATGCTTGAACAGCTGCAAAGGGCCTCTTTATTTAGAGAATTAGAACAAAAATTTTATCTTTTTATGTATGTTTGTGTGTGTGTATATGAAATTGTCTTTCTCTACTTATATTAGATCTAATAAAAAGAAAACAAAACAAGAGTAACAACCACCGTATAGATTAACAAGGAACCGAAAGAAAACCTAGAGAGCTACAAGTTGAACATATAATAAATTGATTAAATTTGCAAAATCGAAGTGACGAGGAATTTGTAAAAATTTGCATAGATTTGACTCTTCTTGCTATTAAGTAGAAGTTTGCATAAATTTAGCTCTTCTTGCAATAGCTTCAAGCTCTTCCTTGTCCTTGCTCTTCCAATAATGAATCAAAGCCAATGAATAAATCTTTATCAATTGATGGCTATTGCTTAGAGGGTTCCACCATGGTACTTTGCAGATAGAGAGTTTTTTATATTTTGATTTTAAAAAGAAAAAGCTTCAAACATGTATTAATTAATTAAACCCTAATTTAACACTTTATTTTTATTAGTGGAAAGTTAAATTGGATATATTTGTAGAGGTAGGCGATGACATGAAAAAGTAGAGCTGAGTTGGTGTTTGTGCAAATCCACAAGTATACGGAATCGACACGTAGTATAGTATATATATCGTTCCCATAGAGCTTATAACCTATCCACCTATTAATTTCTCTCCAATTGTTTAAGGCTCACTAATTCAATGCTTTAATTTCTACAACTGAATTACCAAATCTAAAATAAACAAAGTCTAAAATTTAATTACTAAAAAATCACAACTCATTAGGAACTAGTTCACCTCCTATTTACTAGTTTATTTCTATCTAAAATTCAATTGTCCATGCAAATCCTGAGTCATCGTATGTTTTAATTAACTTCTTGTAAAGCAAATTAATTAAGTTTATATGCATTAATTAAGAACTTAGTAATCTAATTCTTATTGCAATTACTAAAAGCTCAACTCCTAAGGAATCTAATCAATCTAATTTATCTCTAACATTAAATTAACATAGATTTATGCTTATATTTCCATTAAAGATATCATCTTTCAATGCATAACTCTAACTAAATTCATGCTAAGGTTGATCATTCTATAACATACATTAAGATCAATAAATATAATTTACAAAAACCAATGAATTTATTAAAAGAAATTAAACTAGTTCATCTTCAGATCCTTAATCCCTAATGGACAAAGACTTAGCCTAACATGATTAAATTAAATTCAATAAATATATAAAAAGAACTCATCACCAATTACAAGAAATAAAAAAGAAGAAAGAAATTATGAACTTCGCAATTCTAATCTTCAACTTCACTTCTTGATCCTCTAATGCTCTAGGGTTAATATTTATCTACCAAAATCATCCCCTTTAATGAATATTAACTCCCCTTTTATAATTTCCTTCACATCCTCTTTGATAAGTGCCTAAAGAAGTTGATTTTATCCAAACTCTTCATCGCACATGACCATATCTCCTAGCACAAGGGCATGTCTTCGCTTTTCTTTGTAAATTTGGACCACTACATGGCTATGTTTCAAACCCGTGTCTAATATATAAAAATATGACAGTGAAGTACATGGCCTATAATATAGGCGTATTTCGACCCATGTCCAACTAATAAAAATCTTCTAGAAAACTACATGGCTAGCAACACGACCGTGTCTTCAACTATGTTGAGACCCCCATTTAGCTCCAGAAGACTACATGGATAGCAACATGGCCATGTCTCAGCCTATGTCAAGGATTTCTTTAAAATTCAACTTTAAACTTTTCGAATCCTTAGCTTCTTCGACGTATAACTCCCTAAATAACTCAAAACACACTCTCAACACCATATATCTAATGATTTCCATTTCTTAGGGAGCCCCATTTTTTCACATCACTTGTTCGAACAAGAGAACATTTGAGCCTGTTACACACGTAGTCATTTTTTTAGTGTCACTTGTTATGTGAGATCACGACTGTTAGTTTTTGATATTAGTAAAAAAAAAAGCATATAATCTACTACTGAAGAGATTTGATCTTAAGACTACCTCATACTAGACCAATTTATTTGGAACTCATTGGCAAGTATGTATTTAGTTCATGAAAATATTTATACATTAATAATGCTATGGTGATGTGTGTTATGGCATCATGGTGTTAGACATTTGTCTAACTAATAATTGTTTCCAAATGAATTCCATCCACAAAAAAGAGCTTAGTGCTCTAAGAGCATGTTTGGCTAAACTGTTGCTAATAGTTGGTAGCTGATAGCTGTTGCTGATAACTATTAGCTGGTAGCTGATATTTTATTTAATTATATATATAGACATTATATATATTATATGATTTAAATGTTAACAATAGTATGTATGATTAAAAAATATTTATTTTATACTTATAATTAGAAATATTATAGATAGTTTTTAATTATGTATACAATTTCAAAAAAATGAATATATCTATTTTTATTAAATTTTTGACAATCTATTTTAAATAAATTATTATTATTATTATTAATGAGCTGTAAAAATTTTTACTAATATAATTTTTAATATTTTTATTTGTGTAGTTAATATTTTTAATAACTATAATATTAATATTTTAATAATTATCTAAATATTATTTTATTAAGTAATGATAATCAATTATTTTATTAAGTAATGATAATTAGTTATTTTATTAAGTAGTGATAATTATTTAAAGTTAAAAAAATAAATGTGACATCCAAAAATATAACCAAACACGTGGCTATTAACAAACAAGCCCACGTGGCAAAAACAAACATCTCACATAAAGCATAATAAAATTTTCAACAAAAAGGTGCTTATATATATACATCAAAAACTCATATATATATATACACATTAAGCATTGCACATGTGCTTGTCTAATATTACACAAGAGTACCAAACATAAAGCTACAATGTACACACTATGCCAAAAATGATATACAGGAGGAAGGTCGGGTACACCACTTGTAACACCTTCACCAAAACTTATCCATTAATACACATAATTAAAGAAATAAATGATAATGATTGATCTCTTAACAACAATATTACAATAATGAGATACACAGCTTAAAAACCATTTTAAATGGTTACACTATAATACTA
>CATIWO010908736.1:0-26725 GCA_949673435.1 Macaranga tanarius | reverse complement strand
GGTTTTGGATGTTCATCTTCTAGCTTTGTTCAAGTGTTGAACAACAATGTTGGATGGTTTTTGTTGGATAAAAACATGAACTCCATACTAAAGAAATCAAATCAACACATACCATTCATTGTTCTTGCTAAGAAGATTGATATAGAGCAAGTTCTTATGAGGGTCATAAGAGAGGATATTTGCTTCTACTTTGATCTAGGCAAGAAGGTTGTTTGGTGAGAGCTTGGTGTTTCAAGCTAGAGGTCACACACTTGGGTGACTAGGGCATGTGATTCAAGAGCTGAATCATCCATACCAAACTAGTAGATACCTTGTGGTCTACATCAAACATAAGGAGTTTGGTAAGTTTCTTTAAACTTGAATTCCTTGTTGTTGTTGGTATACATGCTCGTAAATGTTAGTGTATGTGTGTATGGCTATGTGTAAATTGTAAATTGGTTCATTGGGATTAGAATTCTCCATATGATGAAGAGCTATGCAATGAAATTTTTGAAATTTCACCCATGTTGGGCACACGCTTCCGCCGCGCTCTGTTGCATAGCACGATTCCTTTCAAAAATAAAGGTGTAACGACTATATGTACAGCCTGCCACTCATGAGCCATCACGATCATGAGCGGCGTTGCCACTCGCAGCCAGCGAAGTCACGATCCAACAGTTACGAGCAAAAAATACCAGTTGGTCCCTGAGCTTTTGAATTCTTTGCAATTGAGTCGAAAACTTATTTCAATTAGGTCTTTCCGGACTAAATTGACAAAGCTTAAAACTTTTATTTGTAAAATTCATTTTTAAAATAAAAAATAAATATTTTTAATCATGCAAATGTCAAGGATCACTAAGATATAAAATTAATTTATCTATTTAAATAATTAATTATTTGAATTAATTTCAAAAATCAATTATTCATTAGCATTTGAATTAGATAAATTCATCAAAACACATAGATAATCATATAAATATATATATTTTTAAAAAATGTTAATGCATACTAGTACCATCTAGCATGCCAAGCTCTTATCTAATAAAATTAAACCTTTGTTCATTGAGAGGCGTGGTAAAAATATTTGCTAAGTGGTTATTAGTATCAACAAAAACAAGTTCAATATCACCACTTAATGCATGATCATGTAAGAAATAATATCTAATGTCTATATACTTAGTACTAGAGTATTGAATGAGATTTTTACTTAAATTAATAGCATTTGTATTATCACACTTAATTGCAATGTGATCAATTGCAATGCCATAATCCATGATTTGTTGTTTTTGCCATAGGACTTGTGAACAACAACAACTAGCCGCTACGTATTCGGCTTCGGTTGTGGATAAGGCTAGCGAAACTTATTTCTTGCTAAACCATAAAACTAAACATTGACCTAAAAATTGACAAGTTCCAAAAGTGTTTTTTCTATTTAATAAGCTACCTGTAAAATCCGCAACCGAATAACTAACTAAATCAAATAATGCAAATCTAGGATACCAAAGACCTAAATGTAATGTACCATTCAAATACTTTATGATACATTTTATGGAATTTAAATGAGACTCTTTAGGAGAAGATTGAAATCTAGTACACAAGCATGTAGCAAACATTATATTGAGTCTACTAACGGTTAAGTAAAGGAGGGATCCGATCATACCTCTAAATTTCTTTTTATCAACCGGTTTGCCACTTTCATCTTTAGTTAGCTTGGTGGTGGTACTCATTGGAGTTTTGCTTGGTTTAGCTCCATCCATCCTAAAATTCTTAAGGATGTCTCTAGTACATTTTTGCTTGATTGATGAAGATCCCATCCTTGCATTGCTTGATTTGAAGTCCAAAGAAGAATTTGAGCTCACCCATCATGCTCATCTCAAATTCATCTTGCATCATCTTAGCAAAATCCTCACACAAGTAATAGTTAGTAGTACCAAATATAATATCATCAATATATATTTACACAATTAACAAATCGTTGTTGAATTTCTTAATGAAAAGTGTAGTATCAACCTTTTCTTTTGAGAACCCCTTCTCTAATAGGAAGCTACTTAACCTTTCATACTAAGCTCTAGGATCTTGTTTCAATCCATACAATACTTTAGTTAATTTAAAAATATGATTAAGAAAATTTTGGTTTTCAAAACCGGGAGGTTGTTCAACATACACCTCCTCTTGAATAGAATCATTCAAAAAATCACTTTTCACATCCATTTGAAATAACTTAAAATCCATGTAAGAAGTAAATGCAAGTAACATCCTAATGACCTCTAACCTTGCAACGGGGGTAAAGGTTTCATTATAATCAATACCTTTCTCTTGATTATAGCCTTTGGCCACTAAGCTTACTTTATTCCTAGTAATGACACCTTGTTCATCCAATTTATTTCTATAAACCCATTTGGTGCCAATAATATGATGGTTTTTGGGTCTAGAAATTAGGTCCCAAACTTTGTTTCTCTCAAATTGATTGAGTTTCTCTTGCATAACAAGTACCCAATATTTATCTTCTAAGACTCATTAATATACTTTGGCTTAATTTAAGAGATAAAAACAAGATTAACTAAAGGTTTAAAGGAAGATCTAGTAGTTAGCCCTTTTGATGTATTACCCATAATTAGATCCTTAGGATGATCCTTCTTATAGTGCCAATCTTTTGGAAGCTCCATCCTTGGCGAGGATGCTTTTTGAACTTCCTCTTTTGATGCTTCTCCTAGTTCCCATGATTTTAATACACCATTGTCTTTCAAGTTCATATCCATGAAGTCACCTACAAAGTCATCAATAACAATATAATCCTTTCTCGGATCAAGTGGGTTAGATTCATCAAATACCACATGTATGGACTCTTCAACTACTAGAGTTCTTTTATTAAAGACTTTATAAGCTTTACTAGAGGTGGAATAACTAAGAAATATTCCTTCCTCCGCTTTGAAGTCAAATTTCCTAAGGTTTTCCTTAGTATGTAATGTGAAACATTTGCATCCAAATACTCTTAGATATAAAATCTTGGGTTTTCTTTTGTTCCATAGCTCATAAGAAGTTTTATTTAGAATTAGTCTATTGAAAACATGATTTGAAATATAGCAAGCGGTATTGACGGCTTCCGCCCAAAAGTATAGTGGTAACTTATACTCATGAAGCATGGTTCTAGTCATTTCTACTAAAGTTCTATTCTTTCTCTTAACTATCCCATTTTATTGTGGTGTTCTAGGGGAAGAATAGTTGTGAAAAATCCTATTATCATTGTAAAAGGAGTTAAAAAATTTATTTTCAAATTTGGTTTTATGATCATTTCTAATGCTAGTAATATAAAAACCTTTTTCTTTTTGAACTCTTTTTGTAAAACTTTTAAAAGCATTAAAGGCATTATTCTTATGAGCTAGAAAGCATACCCAAGTAAATCTAGAGTAATCATCAATAAGGACAAATGGATAATGCATTCCACCTAAACTAGCTATTCTAGTTAGTCCAAATAAATCCATGTGTATTATCTCAAGTGGCCTAAAGGTAGAGACTCTATTTTTGAGCTTGAATGATGATTTAGTTTGCTTCTCCTTTTGACAAGCATCACATATCTTGTCTTTAGTGAACTTGAGTTTGGATAACCTATCCATAAATTCATTTTTGCTAATGTCATCAATCAATTCAAAATTAACATGTCCTAACCTTCTATGCCATATCCATGTGTCATGAGAAATAGACATTAAGTATTTGTATTCCTTGTTGCACACATTATTTAAGTCAATCACATATACATTGTCAACTCTTTCACTTTTAAAAATTACTTTGTCATCATTAAGGTTACTAACAAAGTAATTTTTAGGATAGAAAGTAACTTTATTTCTCATGTCATATAATTGACTAATACTAAGTAAGTTATATTTTAAGCCATCAACAAGTAAGACATCATGAATAGATAAAGTTTCCAAGTTACCTATCTTGCCAATTCCCATAATCTTCCCTTTGGCATTGTCTCCAAAAGTGACATTACCTCCATCTTTTTTTGAGAAGAATATACTCTTCATTAAACGTTAAGAATGAAATACATCAAAAGACAAAAGTGACATTACCTCCATCTTTAGTTTCAAAAGAAGTGAATTGGTCTTTATCTCCCGTCATGTATTTTGAACATTCACTATCTAGGTACCATTGACTTTTGCTTTTAGTGGATTTCAAGCACACCTACACAATAACAAATTAAGCTTTCTTTTGAACCTAAACCTTAAGTGGTCTAAGTTGGTTAGTCTCATAACAATCCAAAGGTAATAGTTGCAAGTGCAATTTTCTATAATATCACACATTGCTAGTATGCCCAAGAGTTATATAATAGAAGCATCTTACATTTGCAAATCTATTAAGTCTAGATGTATGCTTCCTATAAGGCATATTGACTTTGGAGTGTGTATGAGAGTGTTGTGCGTATCTTCTATTGGGTTTATAGGTCCTTGAACCTATATGAGATACACATTCACAAGTATATGATTGATGGTGTGAGATTACATGCTTAGGTTTATGTTTTTTTGTGTACATGAAAGCATGCTTTGGTCGAGGTCTTTTGGCTTGTGCCTTAGACCTTTGTTCCATGAAAGGATGAGTCTTAAATTACTTAGCTCTAAATGTATGAGACTCTTTAGCCAATTTTGGTAGAGTCTTGGTACCACTAGTGAATGTATGTGAAATGTTCATTCTAGCCATGATAAACATATTTTGATTGGATGATGATGGAGTATTGCTAGCATATCCAAGACCATATTTATCTTTATGACCTTTTTATGATACTAGAATATTAACAAAACTTTCTTTTCCTTTATGAAATTTTGAAATGGAATTCTTTAACTCAAGCATCTCCTTTAAAAGCTTCTCATTCTCTTTTTTGCTTTTATCAAGCTCATACTTTAAAGAGCTAGAGGCTTTTAAGTCATTGGAGAGCTGCTCATTTGATGAAATTATTTTAGAAAATTTTTTTTTCAAAATCTCAAATTCTTTTGACATCTTTGAAAACTCTTGTTTGTAAAATTTTTTCTTTGAAAGTGAATTTTTACATTTTAAAATAAGTTTGCTCACAATAGAGCTCTCATCATCATCGTCATCATCATCATCACAATAAGGAGAATAAGAAATAGAGGGTACCTCTTTGTCCTCAAGAGCCATGAAGCATAGATTGACTACTTCTTGGTTCTTCTCCTCATTTTCAAAATCAGATGAATCATCCCAAGTTGCTTTGAGGCCTTCTTCTTTTCTTTAGCTTATTTGCTCTTGAACTTGAGTTTTAGACATTCATTTCTTATATGACCTAGTTTCTTACATTAATAGCAAATGACTTCTTTTAGCCTCTTTCCTTCATACTTCTTATTGTCTCTTTGTATTGAGAAATTTTTCTTTCTAAAATTTTTTTTGAAACCTCTAGTGATCATAATTATCTCATCATCATCATCACTAGAGTCCTTAAGACTTTTTTTTTCACTATCATCTTGAATAGCTTTTAAGGCAATCCACTTTTTCTTCTCTTATTTTTTTAACTTTCTCTTCCTCTCTTTGCTTTGGAGTGAGCTCATGAGTCAATAATTTTCCAATAAGAATATCGGTGGAGAGCTTTGACAAATTATGAGCTTCCTCAATAGAAGTGATCACTCTTGATTTCCAATCCTTCCTAGGTAGTACTCTAAAGATTTTTGGGTTGGCTTCTTCTTTTGAGTAATACTTTCCTAACTTCCTCAAGGTAGTAAGAAGAGCATTCAATCTATTTGTCATTTTGGTGATGAATTCTTGAGGCTTCATCTTGAATAGATCATATTCATATACATAGAGTTGAACCTTCTTACTTCTCACTCGAATATTTCCTTCACAGTGGTTCTCAAGAGTCTCCCACACTTCTTTAGCTGAAATACAATATTGAACTTTACCACCTTCTTCTTTAGACATAGATGCAAGAAGAATGGTCATAGCCTTCTTGTTCTTGTAGTTATCCTCCTTTTGAGTTTGGCTCCACTTGGCTCTTTTACAAGCACTTGTACATTATCAACTTCTTTAGTTGGGGGACTCCATCCTTGAAGCACTACATCCAAAGTCTAATGGGATTACTATCAAGATATAGCTCTATCTTGTACTTCCAATAAGGATAGTCATTACCATCAAAGAATGGTTTAAGAGATTAAAAGTTTAGAAGTTCACTTTCCATAATCTTAATTCTAGCAATAAAGTACCTAGAAATTAAGCTCTGATATCAATTGAAAAACCTAGAAAGGGGGTGAATAGGGTTAATGATGATTTAAAAGAAGATTAAGAAAATTAATAAGCACAAGGGTAGAAAAATAAAGATAGCAATCACACAAATGTACAATGATTTAAGGAGTTTGGATTTTTAACAAGCTCACGTCTCCACCTAACTTATTCCCAAGTTACAATTTTCAACACATACACCAAGCTTATTACTTGATTGTGTCACAACATAAATGAGTTTTATGGCTCAACTCAAACCTTACAACAAAAGTGTTTTTTTTGGCTCAACAAAAAACCACAAGAGCTATAACCTCACTACCAAATTCTTTAATCCTTAAAGAAAGAGTAGATGAAGAGAGGTCCTAACTCTATCACACAACCCAACTCTCAAACACCTTGTATAAATGCAATAATTTTTAGAATTTTGAGCAAATATTTAAAGAGAATTGAATGCTTCACCAAATCATGTAACCTTAATAAATGAAGTTGGAAGGCTTGTATTTATATTGAACATCAAAAACTAGCTGTTGAGAAGCACCACACTCGCCTAAATCTTCTTTAACTTTAATTAAATGAAAAATCAGCTTTTGTGTAGAGAGGGTGCTCCTCACGGACGTGACTAGCTCCTTATGATCGTGACTTACGAAAATATAGCCTTTGGAGCAAATTTAGACCATTGCAAGTGCCCTCACGATCGTGATTAGCTACTCACAATCGTGAGCATCCTCCTCACGATCGTGAGTGGAATCGTGAGGGGCACTGCCATATTTGGTTTTGTGCTCAACCTTCATCATGCTCCTTATGAGCTGGCTCACGTTCGTGAGGGGCACTGAAGCTTGCTCACTTGGTCTTTTTCATGCTCCATTCTCCTCATGATCGTGATCACCCTTCCTCACGATCGTGACCCCTTAAAACCCTTATAAATCTTCAATTTTTGACCTCCAAAACCATTCATATGCATTAGACTTTGATTGGAGTTGTTCTAGTAGGGTCTTGAGGACTTAATTGAGCTTAAAGAAACAATGTGCACTTGTCTTTGATTATGAGTATAACCTAGCTTATAATCACACTTAGATAAAAGCATTAGTTAATCACAATTGTTTGTTAAAGTCAAAACCAAGGTCAATTAGATTGATGATTATGCAAATGTCCAACAATCTATTATCAATTACTTATATTTTTTTAATATTGCATTATATTATGATTATTATTATTATAAGAAAGAAAGGCAAAAAATCTTAGAAATTACTCAGTAATGCAACATGAATATATGACACTCCACAAGTATCGTGAAAAAATCAATTCCCAGTCTTGATTGGAGGTAAAATATAAAAATAAAAGGCAGTTAAATATTATAAAAAAAATTACATAACGAATTTGGTTATAAATTGAAATCACATATTTTAAAATTGTAAATTTTTTTTCAATTTTCTTTTGATTCAAGACTTCTAGATGGAGGAACTAGTAATATATATATATATATATATATATATATATTGGAGGAAGGGGCATAGTAGTGGTAGGAAATAACATGACTTTAGAAGATTGTTTGACTGTATAAAGTAATTAATTAATTAGTAGGTAATTAAGTAGAGATTAAGGAAACTTCAACCCAAAGGCATTCTAGAAAGTGGCTTAATAAACTAACCAGTTGTAGTGATGCTTAATCACCAATAAATTACGGCCAAATCAGCAATAAGCAAGTCAGCCCCTCTCCAAGTTGTTAAATAAATGAGTAGTGCATGTCATAGCAACACCACTTGTTTACAGATCATGAATGAGTTGGCACATGAAAAATACAGGATCTTAACCATATGCTATCACTTTAAGGATGGTGTTTCTTCAACATGAACATTTGTTGAAGGTGATTTTAAACAAGGTGTTAGAAATTTGAAGAAAATGGCCGAGAATACATTAATCAAATTTTTATTTTTTTTAATTAACTTGAAAGTATTTATTTGATATATAAATTCACTTAATTTAAATAATTATAAAATTAATGTGTGATTAATTATTTTAATATGCCCCTTGATATATGCTAGGCCCAATTAGTATGTGACATAATGATCTGATAAGCTTGTATGGTGATTTTTTTTTTAATATTGTGCCCGAATACACAACAAGAGGAAGGACATTTCAATTAAGAACTATTGTGCATGAAAAATGTGTTTTAAACATCAATGGCGTCTCTAACACCATAGTAGAAACTTAAAGAAAATAAATCAAGAATATACCAATTAAATTTTTATCTAACTTAAAAGTTTAAGTATTAAATGGAAGTATTCAATTGGTATATAAAATTATTTAATTTAAATTATAAAACTAATATGAGATTAAGCTTTTGTTTGGTTGAATAGTAATGCATAGGAAAAAAAAAAGAAATTAAATAAGGAAATAGAATAGAAAAGAAAAGAATAGAAATATAATTTCTCTTCTATTGTTTAGATATGTTTAATAATAATAGAAATAAAAATAGAATTCTCTTTTAAAATAAAAAATAAATTTACTATTATATCCTTTAAACATCAACAAAATTAAATTAAAAAAAGACAATTTCATCTTTTTAATCTTTGATTTCTTATTTCCCATCTTTTCTCACCATTTTCTCACCATTTCTCTCCAAAATGGTGAGAAAAGATGTTGAAGGAAAATGCTACCTTAGGAATTGCAATTTCATTTCATTTCTTTTCAATTCCTTCTTCTAATGGTTGTCCAAACAAAAGAATTAAAGGAAATTAGATTTCCTTTTTTTTTTTTTTCCATTCAATTCACTTAATCCAAACAAAGGCTAATTATTTTAACACAAGAAATTAGAATTACAGATAGATAGTTTTTTTTTATAATTTTTTTATCATAAAAATTTTGATTAATTTGAATTGAGTTAAATAAATTTCGTTAATTAGAAGGATAAAATTTTCTTATTACTTAGTTTTCATATATAAAATTTAAACTCAAAATTTTATTTTAAAAAATTTAAATTTTTTACCAAATATTAATTAAAATTAACCTCATTTTTATAACCTTTTCATTATCATTTGTAAAAAAACACTTGATATATACGGGAAAGGATAGCACATTGCATTATCAATTTATCATTTAAAGCATACTTAATTTTTTCTTTTTTATAGTCATATATAGATGTTTTAGATTTTTCTTCTGCAAAATTTTTTAATATATTCAGCAGCATTTAAATTATAGAGTTCACTTCTTCCAACTCAAAATTTGAGTAATTGCATCAATTCATTTCAATCATATTAATCTTGCCATCAAATATTCACTCTAGTTGGTCCATGCCATTTAACTGAAATTGCGGCTGCTAATCTTTAGCTATGAAACTAAATCAATTATGTTGTTTAGTTCTATGTACAAGCCTAATTTTTTTTGAACTATTATACAAGCCTAATTGATTGATTATAATTGATAACCTTTATAGTTAGTTCAGTCTAAAGACAAAATGTCATTCACAATGAAAATATACATACATGCATATATATAAATAAATATATATATAATAAACAAATTAAAATCAAAGATTAAAAAATCGAGGTAAATTGTATTTAACTATCCAAAACTATTCAATGCAGGGCCTTGCTAACCTAAGGCAACCTAAAGAAGAAGACCTTGTCAACATGCTAGCAATGTCTTGTCCTCTAAATCTAAAGGCTCTGAGCAGACCCCAGTTATAACTTTTCTTGCTATTTCCATCGCCCGAAACAGCCGATGATTCACCTGTAACCACCGCAGGAAACATGGGAGGTGGAGCAGTCTGCTTCCTGTTCTGCCTTTCCCTCAAGTCACTGAGGTCCATTTTTGATGGAATCTTTGCCAACCCAATAATAGCCTTGTGCTTCTTGCTTGAACTCCTTGCTTGTGGTGGCAAACCAGCAGGCTTAGAGGATGAATTATTTGGACTGATCTTGTTCTTGTTCAGCAACTGAGGTGATGGGCTTGAAGAGAAGAGTAATGGGTTGTTGTTTCTTTGATGATGATGATCACCATCACCATCACCATCTTCTGTTTTGCAAGAAACGATTTTCCCACAAAAAATGATGTTATCTTTTACTTCTGATGATGAGTTGAAAGATGTAGAGAACCCGAAGAAGTCTTCTTCTTCTTGGGATGGAGTGTCATTGGGTCCCTCAGTTTCTTGATCATAAAGAGCAAAATCACACAAAGAAAGAGCATCTTCAAACTCTTCAATAGCGTAACTATTGTTTTCCATTTTGTGTTTGGTTGGCAAGAAGTTGAGAGAAAATTAAGATATGGAGTTAAATTTGATGAGTCATAGTCCAAGAGCACTACTACACATTTAAAGGAATGGAGACAGGTAAGGGGTTTCTAGAGGGAATTGTAAAAATAAGATTTTATTTGATTGAATTAAAAGAAGGCAGCCACTGACTAAGTAGTGCATGTGTGAGAAACATGATGGAGGACTAGAAGAGTTGACAATTTAAAAAAAGAGAGAATGGTTTTAGATCCTTCAAGGAAAGTACATAGATGTGTATTAGATGTAGGAAGTAATTGATGTGTGATGGGCAAGACTAGGGGTGGCCCCGGCCGGTTCCGGTTCGGAACCGCCGGTTCATGGTTCGATCTAAAGTGGAATCGAACCGGAACCGGTTTAATTCCGATTCTGGGCCGGTTCCAAACCGATCGGTTCTGGTTCATGATTCTGATTTTTTCAGTTCGGTTTTATGCACTGTAAAAAAGTTGTATTATTTTAGAAAATAAAATATACCACGAGTAAGATAAAATTATGTAGAATTTTATAAAGAGTTGTAACTTGTATTTTTTAAAATTTTGACATAATTTATTTTTTTTCATAAAATGAACTAGAATCGGCCGGTTCCGAACCGGAACCGCCGGTTCATGATTCCAGAATGGTGGAACCGGCCCTGAACCGGTCCTATCCTCGGTTCAGGACCGGTTCAGCCCGGTTCCAAATTTGACCAATTCCGGTTTCAGATTTGACCGGGCCGGTTCCGGTTCGGTTCCGGGCCGAAACCGGCCCTTGGCCACCCCTAGGCAAGACCTTCTAGAAATACTATTAATATACAACTAAGCAACTAAGCAAGACCTTCTAGAAATACTATTAATATACAACCAAGCAACTAAGTTGTTTTGTGGGAGTAGATTGGTTTAATTTTTAGGATTTGGTTGCTTGCAAATTGCAATATGCTTTTCTAGAAAGGCTGCATATATTTGAAATGGAGATACTATTTTAGACATTTCAGTAACATTTTATATTTTCAATATATATATATACACACATATACAAAAAATATTAAGAAATATTAAATTTAAAAAATAATTTTCTATTTTAATACAATATATAATTATATTATATATTTCCAATTGATGAAGAAAAAAAAAGGAAATTTAAGTATATATATATATACAAAAAAAATAAGAAATATTAAATTTTAAAAATAATTTTCTATTTTAATACAATATATAATTATATTATATATTTCCAATTGATTTGAAGAAAAAAAAAAAAAAAAGGAAATTTAAGTTTAGGTTTTAAAAATTGGAAAAAAAGCCATGAAAATTTGGGGGCATTCCGAGAATTGAACTCGGGACCTCTCGCACCCTAAGCGAGAATCATACCACTAGACCAAATGCCCATTTTTGGAGGAGGTTTTAAACCACAATTTATAATTTAAAAATTTATTGCGCCTCTTTAAAACCCCAAGAAACAAATTCAGAGGTTTGAGAAAGAAGGCAAACAAAAAATGGCGAGAGCGGCACTTCTCTACTTGCTTCGATCTCAAACCAGAAACCTTTCCTCATCATCATCATTATTATCATCTACATCCCTCAGATCAGGTTTCATTTTGATTACTGTTTTTTTTTTTCTTCTTCAACACTGAAATGTATGTTTTCATTTTTTCATTACTACTCTAGTATTAGGGTTTTACTTTACTCTCGCTCTTCAGCTCAATTAAAAACAAAAAAAAAAAATTAATCCTTTCAACATTGCTATGGCCATGCATTTTCATTCTTCTTTTTATGCTTGTGTGCTTCAAGAATCAAACATAAAGAAAAAAAATTTAAAGTTTAGCAAGTGCAGCAGTCTTTGATTTCAAGAATGCTTGTGAGGGTATTTCATGCAATTAGAGATTTTTGGTGGGTTTTAGGCTATGTTGTTTTTTCTTGATTTTTGGTGCAGATTTCATCTTTTTCCACTGAGGATTCTGCATTTCTACTAACAAGATATGGGCCTTTTATAGGATCAATATTTTTTTTTTTTAAATATTTCTTCAAGCTTATGACTGCAATCTTTCATATTCCTTTGCCCTTCGTGATGTAGCTGCTTCCAGTGTTAACATCAACAGCTGCTTATTAGAATATTTAATATATTTTAACTTTTTGTTGTTATTAGCTGATTTTGTGTAACTTTTCTTATCATTTACTCGGCTGATTTCTTTTTCCCACACATATATAATGATAATCATAAACATTGTTATTCCTATTGAAAATTCTTGAATTGGATAATGAGGAATATTGTGTTATTTGATAATTGTCTTGTACTTTATAAAATATTAACTGAATGATATTAGCATGAGTCTGTTGTTTCTCTTTTTGGCTTATCTCTGCAAATTTCTTTTAGTGCTTAATGGGCCAAATTTCTTTTGTAACACATAGGGAGAGGCAGAGTTATGGTTATCTTCCTCCATGTGTGCATGTTGAATGAATCTTGATTGGAAATATTTACGAAGATCCATCATGCAGATGTTTTGATGATGTTAATTTTTTTTTCCTGCTTTAGGATACCATGGTTGTAGGTTTGATACATGGTCACGCACCCAGAGTGCGAAAACTGACTATAACAGAGCCATCCAGATTGCGGCTTATCAAAAAAGATGGGCATCTCAAGCTAGGACAACAGAAGATGACAAGAAGATCAGCATTGGACCACGAAGAGGGAAAGAAGCTGGAGAGGATGAAAAGGAGACTGGGGTGGTTTATTATGGTCCGATCTCATCCACCGTCAAGAAAGTAAAACTATTGTCTCTTTCAACCTGCTGTCTCTCGGTATCCTTAGGTCCAGTCATAACCTTCATGACATCTCCTGATATGAATGTCATATTGAAGGGTGCAGTTGCTTCTTCTGTGATATTCTTAAGTGCTTCAACGACAGCTGCCCTGCATTGGTTTGTTAGCCCCTATATTCACAAGCTCAGGTGGCAGCCTGGCTCGGACAGCTTTGAGGTCGAGATGATGTCATGGTTGGCAACATACATTCCGAAGACTATCAAGTTTGCTGATATTCGACCACCAGAGACAAATAGGCCCTTTGTGACATTTAAGGCCAATGGGAACTTCTACTTCGTTGACGCAGAGCATTGTCATAACAAAGCATTGTTGGCTAGATTGACTCCTCAGAAGCCTCAACATGAATCTGCTTTCAAAAACTTGTGATAGGGGGTGATTTTACAGCAAGAGTTTTGTTTAGTTTAGTGGATTGATATAAGCCCCGGATTGGTTTGAGCCAAAGGGCATTATCTTGTGCTTGCCCCATTAATTAGAGTTCGAAAAGATAGAAAAGCAAACCTTTGTATTTGACTTTTGTATGATGTTGCCATGGAAGCATGGACAGGTTGCTAAGTCAGTTTTTTTGGTTACTTTTGTAACAACCATTCACAGATTTTACTCATGTTTGGCTTTAACTAAAGGTTTAAAAGGATTGTGAAGTTATTTATATATTCTTAGCTTTTAACTTCAATTACTGAAAGTGCAACCCCTAGTCTGTAGCTGGAGTGGTGAGGTTGTTTGCCTCATGGAGTTGGAGGTTTCAGGTTCAAGTCCTTCAAGGAACTTGAGACAAGCAGCCTCACTATTCTAATTGCATACTGGGGTTTCACTTTTTAGTTATTACTAATTTCACAAACTTTAAAAAACTTTTTATCAAGGCAAATATTGTGGTCATCTATCTGTAATAAATATATATACATCTTTCCTGCTAATAATTAGTAATTATTGTCCCATATAGGCATCTAACCACATGACATTAGCAAAAGAAAAAAAAAATTATATGCCTAAATTAAATTGCTTTGAATTGTGGTTTCTAATGGATGTGTACTCTAGTCTACACTATTGCCATTCCAATCTTAGTGGTCGATGTTTAAAAATTTTGTGTTTCTTTTTTTTTTTTGTAACAAAATTTGTGTTTCTTTTAATCATACAATGTTGCAATTTCTGGTTTTTTATTTTTTACCCAAAAAAACCAACTTTTAAAAATAAATTTTGTAATTTTTAATGAAAAATACCAATTTTAGTAGCATGGCCGAATGATAATGCAATGAATTTTGATTCTGCTATTGGGAGGATAAAATTCTTCCATGATCCATCCAGCTATTTTATATATATATAAAAGAAAAAAATTTTACACCAAAAGTGTGCGTGCGTGTATATATATATATATGTAATTGAAAAATATGTTAAATTATTTAATATTTAAAAATAAATATTTTTTATTAGTTGAAATGTAAAAATAAAAAATTAAAATTAATAATTGTTTATAATAATTTTTTTAAAAAAAAAGGGGTGATGACATATATGATGACATTAATTTCAAATTCGTCCTAAAAACCTCAGACTTAGGGTTTTAGCCAACGGGTGACGGCTGGCTGAGTGTAATTCTTCAAAAATTGTAATAATTTTGTGTAGCAGAAGAGGAAGTAGGTGCAATTGCATAGAGAAATGGGGAAGCTTGGAAAAAAGGCGAGGAAGTTTGCGAAGAAGAATCTTCAGTCAGTTCTCAAAAGAAAACGCAAGCTCAAGTCCTTGTTCAAGAACAGAGCTGCTAAGAGTATGCTTTTCTTTTATTTTAAATTTTATAATTATTAAGCTTAATGCGCACTTAATTTATGTAATTACCAATTCTTGCTTTGCTAGAGTTCTTGTGCTATGCTATTACAAATTTTACAGCTTCAATTGGGAATTAAATCCAATTTTTGAATTTGGAATCACAAAAGAATCTGATATGATATATAAGGATTTTTTTTTCACTAAATTATTTAGCAGATAAACTTGAACATGGGAAATTTTTTCACTAACATTTAGTTAATTACTTAGAAAATGAACTTGGAAATGGGGTTCTTGGTATTTATAATACACTATACAATCATTTCTATCCCCATTCTTATTCCTTGAATAGCTAAACATGCTATTAGTGTGTTGCTATTCTGTTTCGGTTTCAACTTGGAATGTGTTCCGAGTTTGTATCGTTTTTCTATGGTTGAGGTGTTCTGTGAGCAAGTTAGTGATTATTGCGAACTGGGATGAAAGCATTTTGGTTACCTTTTATTTTCTGTGAAAAACTGGCTTTTGCATTTGAGATTAGTGTATGTTCTTCTGACATTTTTAGGTGACATAAAAGCTGTTAATATTTTAGTAGCTGGATTATATTTAGTTGTCTGAAGATGACTTTATTTTGTGTTATCAATGCAGAGAATGAGGTGCATAAAACTGAAGACTTGGAAGGAGACAGATCCCAGATATCTAGTGGAAGGTAAAAAGGAAAAGGTGAAATTAATGCAGCTGTTGCATTGTTTGACCATTTGAGGATCAGTTTTTTTTTTTTGATAATTTTTTTTGCTGGTAGTTTTAGTTGGAACCCTCTTTTGCTATTGTGGCATTGTTTTAATTTCCTTTGCTTTTGTAGTTTATATTTTCTTGTTTTTGAAATTTGGCTGCATATTTATTAAAGTTGAACAATTATCTAAGTCTCTATTTTTTTTTTTTTTTCAGAAAACTTGAACTTGAAGATGTTAAAGATATTACATTGGATGCAATTTTTGGCGAAGATGACAGCGATGTGGTTGGAGATGATTCAGAGAGTGATGGATACCTATCAGAGGTTTTGAAATATGTTATGCCAGCAGTTTTCAGTTAATTTGATTTGGATCCCTTGCTAGGCTTTCTAACGCTGATTATTTGGTTAAGTGATTAGGAAGGAAGTTGGGCGCATATGGATGGAACTCCAAGTGAGAGTTATCTAGAAGGTCGGGAAATTGCTAGCGGTTCTTCCAGTTTCTTTCATTTCTTCCCCCTTCCTTCAAATGCTTCCATTCTTTTCTGCTTATTGATATTCTAGAAATTTATGTGCAGATAACAATGGTGATAGTGCTGTATCTGGTCAGAACAGGGAAATGCATATAGAACTTGTGAAGAAGATGAAAAAATTGGATAGATTAAAAGCGAAGGTGACATTCTCATCATAGCTTCCTGTAAATAGTTGTTTTGAAGGACGCCATGCATATTTGATCTTGTGCAAATATCTTTCACACAAGAGTTATTTGATTATTGGTTGTTTATTAAAAGTTAAAACATTGGATTATTGGTGTTGGATGTCCATGATCTTCCATATCATTTTAGTGCAATGAAATGGTTAGCTGGTCATCTATGCTTTCACATTTCTGTGATCTACACTACATCTTAAGCGCAGCTGAGTTTTTTTAACTTCTTCCATGAAGGAGATTTGATTTTCTGTCACATCTAAGGAATTTAGATAATAATTTAGCGATATTTTCTCTCCATTTGATAGAAAAATGAATTAAATTAAATATTACCAAGGAGGTGCAAAACCATGTAGAAAAAATTTGACTTAAAAATAATTGCAGACATGAGTATGGGGAGGATAATGGGTGGTAATGGTGCCAAGTTCTGTAGATTTATGTTTGTTTGGTGATTACATGAAAGAAAAATATGCAAGTCCAAAATGTTTTGTTTTCATTTGGCTGATAATTTTCTATGGAAATGTTAACTCATTTGTTAATTGTTTATTATGAATTTATCTCTCTTCTTTGTTCATCTCTTTAACATGCATTTTTTCCCAAACATTTGCAGGATCCAGACTTTGCTAAGTTCTTGGAAAACAACAAGAACCGTATTAAAGCACTCAGAGATGAGGAAAATGTAAGTTGGTGGTTTAGAAATCTTTTCTAGGACAAATACTTTCTATCTTTCATGTAAAATAGTATTCTGAATAATTTTCTGTAGGATTTTTGGAAAGATGAAGGATGTTGCTTCTTTATTTTTCAAATGCTTGTCTTCATTATTTTTTGCAAATTTTTAGGAGGCAACACGTTTAATTTCTAAGATTTTCATCTAAAATCTTCTCAAGAGTGAAATGAAATATTGTATAAGTTCATTAATCATTATGAAGGATTGAAGCAGAAAAGACACAATATTGTATCATGGAGGGAGTGAATGTGTTAAATTCTTTTGTAAACACATACACATGGAAGAACTGGGTAAAATATGAAAGAAGTTGCAGGTTGCCTCGTTGACATGAAGTTGAGCAAGGGTCATCTAAAATGGTTATCTTTGTTCAATGCAGACCTATTAACGAATGAGTGTAGAAGAGTAAATGAATTCTGCTAGTATAACTGCGCAAGTAAAAACTTAACTGATAAAATATGACATCTTTTGAAGTGGTTATAGATTTTGATCCCAAGTAGAACATAGTCAAAATAATTAAGAATTCATTCAATTCAGTGAAATTACATACAAATTCTTTTCCTTCTTTCTATCTGGTTTAGGACAACTGTTAATCATTAGGTCTGATGCTGCCAATTCACTGCTTGGCCTCAAATTCATCTTAGGTCTACTTGTCTTCACTCTAATAACAAGTATATGCTTAACTTTCAATTGTTAAATTTGTTGATCTACATTGGGCATGTCAAACCATCTTGAGCTGCCCCATTTCCAAATTATCTTCTATGGATGATACTTCATCTTTACTTAAATCCAATTCGTCTGGTATTGAATGACAATATTGTCAATCAATCCAACTAGATTGAGACTTAGTTGGATCAGAGTTTCTTCTGTAGCCGTGCTGTTTTAGAGTTATAGATACTTGGTTTTTCAAAAGTATTTGAATTAGATCACAGTTTACTGGGCTTAAAAAACACAGCTAATTACGTGCTCCACTCTCCTGCATATGCTAAAGAAAAGAAAATGTTACATTAATTCCTTGTTATTTATGACTTTAGACATTCATATGGGTTTTTGCACTACTCCACTCCCTTCCTAACTCTGTATATATGCTCATAGTTCTCAAGCTTGAAGGGTCATTCTTGTTGCCTCATCTTGTTCTTATCAAAGTATGTTTGAGGAAGATGTCATTAGGAGATGGGTCACTAGCATTCTGAAAAGCGCCTTTTTGCTGCTAGTACAAAAGGGTTGGGAGAAGATATTGAGATTAATAAAATTTAAAAGATTGTATTTATTGTTATTGATCGCTGAAAATAGGTCTCATATGCAATAAGTTTATGTTTGTAATTACTGGTTTTTCCATTTGATGGTCCTGGTTATCTCTTCCTTTACAGCAGTATTCAGATGAAGACGAGTCTAGTGATGATGATAGAGAGCCAGTGCATGAAAATGGAGGACACAAAATGATTACTATGTTTACTAGTTCTGCAGTTGATTCTTTGTATCAACTAATTACAAAGGAGCACAATGTGCCTGCACTTAAAAGACTATTAAATGGGTACAGAGCTGCATGCCACTATGGAACTGAGTTATCCAATTTTCTTAAAGATGGGCAAACTTTTAGCAAGATTTTGATGCTTCTGCTTCGTGAGGCTGATAGCATATTCCGAACAATGCTGGGAATATCTTCCCTGAATGCAAGGAAGGAGGCCATTTTGGAACTCAAGAATACTTCAAAATGGAAAAATCTAAAGCCTCTTTTAAAGTCTTATCTGAGGAGTACTCTTTTTCTCTTGAATGAGGTTTCTGACTCTGACATATTGGCCTTTGCATTAACCCGACTCAAAGCTTCTGTGATATTTTTTGCTGCATTTCCTTCTCTACTGCAGAGGCTTATCAAGGTGTGTTACTGATGACAGGTTTTTACATTGATGCAATTAAGACATCAGCATGCCACTGATATTCTAAGTGTCTGATATTGGTAACTGAATTTTTAGTGTCATCCTAGAATTTAGCATGTCTGCTTCTAGAAACCTTAAATCTACAGTTATCTATTATATTCAGTGTAAGATTACGATTGTTTTATCTAATTTCATCATATGAGAAACTTTGCTGAGACTTGAAATTGAATGCAGACATCTGTCCATTTGTGGGCAACAGGTGAAGGGACTCTATCATTGCACTCTTGTCACATAATTCAAGTTGTGGCCACTGTATTCAACTCAGATTGCTTTGATGCCTGCTTGGTTAAAGCATACAAGGCCTTTATTAGTCGCTGCAAGTTTGTGGAGCCAGCTTTTTTCAACCACATGCAATTTTTGAAGAATTCTTTTGTTGAGCTATGCTCTCTAGATGTGCACAAATCATTTCATAAGGCAATGGTTTCTATGCAACAACTTGCTAAGATTTTACAGCTTGGTCTACGAACTAAGAAGAAGGTATTTAATGCTTTGCCTTGGTGTCCTGTTTTGTTTGATTTAGCATTATTGATCTAGGATGTGGGCTTATTTTGATTTCTTTTAGAATATCTATTGAAATGTTTATCATTTTATGTCTTGTGCTACTTGTATGCAGGAAGCTGTGAAGAAGATATGCAGTTGGCAGTATGCTAACTGCATTGAGCTATGGGTTGCATTTATATCAATGAATGTACATGATTATGATCTTCAGCCATTGCTTTTTATGATCATTCAGATTATAAATGGAGTAGCTATCCTCTTCCCAGGACCAAGATATTTGCCTTTAAGAGTTAAATGTGTTCAATGGCTTAATCATCTCTCCAGCTCTAGTGGTGTTTTCATCCCTGTTGCATCATTGGCAATGGATGTTTTGGAGTATAAAATTGAGAAGGGTGGTAGGAAGCCAGGAAAGAATTTCAACTTTTCATCTGCCATGAAGGTTGGTGATTAGTAATTTTTCTTACTGTATCTGAAAATTTGGGTTTTATGCTATGCCTGGCTTTCATATGTGGCTTACATGATGCTATTGTTTGATTCATTATTACGTGTTTTCTTGCGTTGTGATTCATTCATTACCTGTTACCTGTTGTCTGAACAGTATAGCATCAAGTATATTGTAAAACTAACAATAGACACTCCTTTAACAGTAAAACTAACAGCAGACACTCCTTTTACAGTTACCAAAGTATTGGCTAAAATCTTGGAACTTCCAAGAAGAATGCATTCTCTCTTCCATTGAACTGCTGGCAGTGCACTTTGCTCAGTGGAGCTATCATATATCCTTCCCTGAAGTGGCAACTATTCCACTCATTCGTTTGAGGAAATTCCATGAGACAACTACCAATGAGAGTTTCCGGCGTGTGTTAAAGCGTTTTATTGATCAGGTGCAGGATTCTTCTCGGAGAATATGCATTTTATTATGATGTAAATGCATGTTGACAAACGATACCGTTTTTCGCATTTGGCACACTTGAAACACAGCCTATGTTTTATTGTTTCGTTTTTTCCCACGTGATTTGCAATAAAGAAAATAATAATATTTTTTTGGATTTCTACTTGTGTAGCTGAGAACTTTGCACTCTTGGTAAATTGCTAAGAGTTCATTGCTCAGGTTCTTACTGGGAGTGTTAAAATATTCTTGTTCAGCCATGTTTGTGGCTTTTAACATGTTGCATTGCAAGGAAGTATGAACTTATGTGCCATCTAATCACCAGTTTTTAGCCATTTTAGGTGGACAATAATGCTATCGACTGGAAAAGGTTTTAACATGATTTGTATGTGCTGTAGTGGATTCTGGGTCGAACTGGATATTTATATCTTGATCTCATTGTGCTTGGACTGTTGGGAAATAAGCCTAATCAAGCCATATAGATTTTTAAAAACGTTAAACTGGGTTTAGTTATTTGGCGGACATGATCATCTGTACAGCTTCGGCCATTTTTGCCACCTTTTCAGAGTTCAGAAATAATTTAATTCAAACATTAACCTATCCTTGACTTATGCAGTTCATTAATTTGGATTGTATTAATTCTCTTGTTTCTGCTTGTTCTGTTGGTCTCCTATACATGATGTGATTAATGGTTTTATGCCCATTTAATAATCTATATTTATGATGCTTCGCCATGACATGTTTTTGGTGCTTTTTTCTGGTGCTTCAGGTTGAGCAGAACATTGAGTTTGTGCAGAAGAAGAGAGACGAAGTCGCTTTTTCACCAAGAGATCAGCAATCTGTTGATTCATTTCTACAGGTTTGTGTCTTCTCATTTTTTTACAAGGCATATATGTGTATTGATGGTGATTTTCTCTAACTGTACTGAGTTTGGTTCCTTGTTGATTTTCAGCTGGAAAAGTTCAGCAGCAATGTCTCATTTACACAATATTACAGGAGTCTCATGGAAAAGTCTTCTTCTAGGAGTCTGCTTAGTAGTGAAAATATAAGGTGCGCCTTCACTTGGACTGTGATGTCATGACTTATTAATTGGCTGCATCTGGATAATCTAAAAATTGTGGTGTTCATTTTTTTGCTGTAGAGTGTTGTTTTCAGTTGGTGCTAATTGCTAACAGGTCCATGTTTAGATTTTTCCAAGCACTTTTGAATTGGATCTGCGTTATGTACTGTAGCAATTTAGCGGCCCATTCATTTTTCTCACACTTTAAGATGCCTATAATGCCAAGTTGGACTGCAGGCAGTTGGCTTCTGATGAAATCACTGCATTATGTGTTAACTAGCAGATTACTAGCATTTTCTTCCATGAACTTGCAGTGCGAAGATTGTACATTGATTATTTTGGAATTTAAATTGATGGTGTCCATATTAATATTTAAACAAATTACGATGCTGCATTTTTTGGTAACTAACTTGTGATACTTTTTGGCAGTTACCCGGAGCAGAAGAAATCAATCAGAAAGAGGCAACGTCCAAACAAAACTGTAGATGTGGTTGTTAATGCAGAAGGGATTCAGGTTAATTGAAGTATATCTGCGAGATAGAAACTGGGGAAAGAAATTGCAAAGTAACTCTTCCTTCTACCCCATTTGATGTTTTGTAAGATTTAGAATTTTGTTGGGGGGCGTTGGAGATCTATCTATAGTTTCTTACAGCTACATCCCTTGTTTACCCTTCTAGAAATCCCAGTCTTGAAACAGATATGCTATGAGCTCTGTTAGTGAGATTTGTGGAAATTAGGTGAAACTGAAGTTCTGGCACAAAAATGAAATTGAAGTTTTGGGTTTATAATACTAATCGTCCAATTATCTTTTAGTGATGAGTGTAGATTTAAGTTACATGTAAAACCTGATTAGTTTCCTGGCCAACGGATCAAAGGTATGATGAAGGGGATGATGCTCAATTTTGTTTGTTGTCGAATGCTGTTTTGAGGTAGGAGCACTCCTATACTCATCTCATATCTATAGTAATCTTCATAGGTTGAAAGGCATTGTGCCTCTGTCTTCTACCGCCGCTGAAAAAGCAGCTCTCCCTTAAGTGTTCAGAAAATTTTCTACTTTGAAAACCAGTTGAAAGCTGTAATTTTTATAAATAATACATGGACATAAAAATCGTTGCAGAAAACTATCCAACACCCGTCGTGTATGGGTGAAACTTTTCTAGGTTTACTACACAGACAGAAAGCAGTACTGTGAATTCCCTGCACATATTTAGAAGATGACTGCATAGTTTAATTTTCTTGTTATTCTTACTCTTGTCGTACTATGCACATTTGTTTTGTTCTCATTTTAGTTATCTATAAAGTTAGTGTAATAATTTGCAGTTGTCATGAACATGTGATTGCTTGCATGTTTTTTTGAATTTGATTGCCGGAATATATACCTCTGTCTGCTACATAAATTATGGCCAAGAATTATAAATGTTATAGATGAAGTAACATAGTTTTTGTCTATTCTGACCTAATTATATTAAAGGTCAAAGGGAGAGGATGGTGATTGAACTCTTGACTTACTACAATATAACTACAAAAGTTTTGCCTATAGGAACTAGACCTTTGTTTTTCCTATTAACATGATTGTACAAACCTTTTAAAATGATCAAAATCAAGTGCATGTAAGGGTTGTGATCTCTACCGAGTTAGAGAACATAACTGCATTAAGGTATATCTACATCTGGAATTCTATTTAATTATCTATGATTATTGCATCCATCTGTATGCATAAATTGGAGTGGATTGAAAGGAAAAATCTTGCTCGGATTACTTGGTCTGTGGTACATTTTTGGTGTAAGAATATTGATTGCAGTTATACTCTTAATGATTGAAAATTTTGACTTGTTTCCATCCATCCAAAGGAAAAAATAATTTGTACATTCCTGATAGAACATTTTGGATCAGAACCTGACAAGGCGAAAATTCTCAAGTTCTTCATTACTCAAATATCAAAAAAAGCATCCGTATGCAAGAAAATTGTCGCCTATGTTTTGTATTGCATCTGGTATAGGGTCAATATTGGCCTGCCCAACTACAAGCATACCAGTTTTGTTTGAACTCTTCTCACAGAGTCTGCAATGGCCTGAGACCTAATGAAGCCTTAACCATGGCATTTGCATGGTTACTCTTGCATCCCAAAATCTTTAGCAAACTCCACCAACCTCTCTCTCTTTTGCCACTTCTCCCGGCCAATTCTCTCCTGTCATTGGATCGGAACTTTTTGGCCGGAGCCTTAGTGCTCTGCCGCATCTTGCTGTCACTCAGCTTTCTCTGCCTTGTCTTGATGTCCTTCAGTTCCATCTCCGTTGGATATCTTCCTACTCCAAATGCAAACAAATACCGTCTTGATCTCATCGGACTCGTCAACAATGATCCCTTTTTCATTGGAACATCATATTTATCCACATTCCTTTTCATCCTGTACTCATTATTCTTCAATGACGTCTTGCCAGTTCCATAACTCTGTTCTTGCTGCACCTTCATTGAGCTGCTTCTTGATCTGTTTAACGAAAATGATTTCCACGGGAAGATGGAGCTGCTCTTGCCTTCCTTCGCTTTACTGACAGCTTTATCTAAGTCCTTTACGTGCTCGTTGTCACCTTTATATGGAATAAGCTTTCCACAGAAAATGATGCTATCTCTAGCATAAACAGATGCAGTAAAATCTTCACTGAAAAATTCAAACAAATCTTGATCAAAAGAAGAGCATTGATCTTCTCTCGACGAGTCATCCCAATCAGAAACAACACTGCTGTTATTCAACGCAAGATCACAAAGAGAAAGTGTCTCATCCTCCTCTTCCTCGACATCAAATTCTTGAAAATCATGGTTCTCTTGCATTGGTTTGAGACTCAAGTATTCTCTTGCATCCATTTTGCATACAAAAAAGATCAAGAAAAAAAAGAGGGTACGAGCAAAAATCAAAGAAGTAACAAAATTAAAGAAAAAAATTTGTGTTTGTTGTAGATTATTATAAGCCAAGAATCTACATGTATGTATATATATATATATATAATATAAGCTCCACAAAGAAAGATACTTGAGCATGTTGCTTAGTTTGGTTGGAAAGGTTGGCTTCTAGATATAGAATACGTTGAAAGAATACTAAAAGTAAAAAGGATAGTTCCTCCTTTTTTTTTTTTTTTTTTTGGCCTTCTAGAAGAGCAGGCGATCATGGTTTGGAATTAAATAGCAACAAATAAAAATTTAATTTATATATTTTTGGGGGTTTTTTTTCTAGATAGATTTATTATTTTATTGTTTTTCTTTTGCTCCAATAGTCATAATGGGTCGGCTAGTTGGTTAGGTTACAATATTTGTCACTTAATGCTTGTTTTATGTAAAAGATGTTTTTGAGTATTTTATTTTCATGTTACATTTGGATTATTTTTGTCGCATTTTGAAGCACATTAGTTTTTATTAGCAATACTTGAAGTACATAAATATTAAATATATATTAGTGTATTTTTCAATGCAGTTTTCTTATTTCCAAAAAAAATAAAAATAAATTATTGTTGTATGTGAAAGATTTAATTGATGATGAAATGTCCACACGTTTTTTCCCCTAGGGACGGAAAGACCGTTATTATTGTAACCTAACAAAACAATTCATTTATAAGCTAAATAGTTCTTTGATATAATATATAAAGTCTTTGTAAATTTAGCAATTGAAATTTCAATTAAATTAAAATTTTATATAAAAATTTCAAGATTTAATTTTTATTTAAAATTTATTTTATATATTTCGCTTTCTCTTCTACAATTTATGCTATTCATGTAAATTATATATCATTCAATTTTGCATGATCATATAATTTCAACATAAATTTCATGACAATGAAAAATATATAATTTTTAAAATGTAAGAGAAGTTACATATGTATTGTAGCTTATTTATAAACAAACTAATAAAGAATCAACCTTATAAGATAATGGAGCAAACTAACTTATTATCTTTAATCACAAAAAAAATTAATTTTGAAATTAAGTAATGCTAAAATTTTATATTTATAGTATATTATTTTATTTTATTTTTTTAACAACTAAACAACTCGTTAAGACATATAACTCCATCAAATAAATCTCAGTAGCTAATCCAAAATCCCTAATTAAACAAAAGATATAAAAATCATCGCTAAAAATTAGGTGAATTAAAATTTAAATTAAAAATAAAAAAAGATATGGTTAACTGAGCAAATTGAAAGCGAGACTGTGTGATGAGAAGTTGTTTGCAATGGTAAGGAGCAAACTAGAGGGATACGATTTCTAAAAAAATAATTCCTTAATATTAATACCAATTTCAGTCGTCAAATATAAAAAAATAAAAAAAAAATAAAAAATGGAAAAGATACTGAATTGAAATTTAATGCTTAGAAATTTTGAAACATACAGAAAGTGCAAAAGTTCCGTGGGCAATATATGAGAGCTAAAATAGATTTCCATTTACCAACCTCATAAAATAAAAGTATTAGAATTATCAAGACATTGTAATTTTCAATTCTCAATTAATTACAATCCACCAACTCTAAAATTGGCCAATTAGAATTAACCCAACAAATGATCACTAAGAAACAAAGGGAACATTATTCTTCTTGCTAAATTCAACTACATAGCCACAAAGATACCAATCCAGATTCACAAATATATTTCAAAATTAAATATTTAGTGAACTATTAGATTAGAAAATTTAGAATTAAATTTTTTATTTTTATTTCATTTTCTCGATCTTTACTTTATAATTTTTAGTAAATTTGATGAATTAAAATTTTGGTACAATGGGACGAGTGGTGTGTGAATAAATTTATTTTTGATAAGCATTTATTTTAATAAAAAAAGTATCATTATTTTCTAGCAGAAAAGATAAATTTAAGTCATTGTTATGGATAATTTAGTCATTTTTACTATATAACCTGTTAGATATACTTTATTATCATTTTTTATAGGTTATAATAATTAATTGTTATAAAAAAATTAAAATAATAAATTTTCTAATTTTAAAAAATTCAAACACCATAAATGTTATTATCTTAAATACAGTACAATTGATGTATATGTGAATCATGCTGATCACATTTATCGTATTGATTATTTACATTAACTATATATATATATATATATATATATATATATATATATATATATATATATATATATATATATATATATATATATATATATATAAACATT
>CATIWO010908486.1:0-11926 GCA_949673435.1 Macaranga tanarius | reverse complement strand
TAAAATAAATTTATAAAAAATAAAAATAAGATGTATTTTTTATTTTATTAGGAATAAAAATAAATAATTTTAAAAATAAATTTATGATATTTCTAAAAGTATCTAAATAGTCAAAGTGATGGTAAATCATATGTAAAACATTTTTATTAGTGAAAGATAGTGTTATATTAATATTTTATTATAAAATAATAATAATATTAGTTGAGATGGTATTAAAGTGTTAGAAAATGAAACCACCTACCTCTAAATGTTACGAAAAAAACTACAGGTCTATAAGTTAAAATGCGCCTGACTACAGGGTATTTTTCTGTACTTATCCGTAGTTTTTATTTCTGTTTATTTTTTTTTTTTCTATACAATATTTTTTATGTATTTAGTATTATTTTTTATTATTAATTAATGGTGATTACATTAACTAGGGATATATAAATTAAATAATTCTTTATTCTTTATTTAATTAAGAAATTAGTTTGTTTAATATTGTAAATATTTTAGTTAATTTTAGATTTAGTGTTAATGTTGTTTTTTTTTAGTTTCAAGAATTAATTTTAATAACTTTAGTAAATATTATTTTGGAATTATTAATTATTGTGTAATTTAATTAATAGAATTTGTAGTATAGTTTGTTTGTTTGTAATTTATATTTCTTTTATGGTATATTATTTGACGTGTAAATAATAAATAATTCATTTTTAATAATTTAGCTTTTTTATATTTTAATTTCGTTTTTTATCAAATTGTGGTATTGGCGATTTTAGTTAGATTATTATTTTTGTAATGTATTTTTTTGAGTTGTAATTTTTATTCTTTTCTTATGATTATTATTATGGATCTAACTGTTTAATTTTGTAGGTATTAAATTAGATAGCTTGATGGGTTGTACTAAGATTATGCTTTGAACTTTTTAATTATTATTTTTGTGTTTTAGTTTGTTTGGATTTCATTAATTTTATAATTTTTTTATTTACTTTATTTTATTAATGTGTGTCTTAAAAGGTTATATCATTTCTCCTCCCTCTTTTCTTCGCATACGCATTTTATTTATTTTTGTCGTTTTATTTATTGTTAATTATGGATGAATATGATCACGAATGTGATGGTTGTTGTAAATCAGACATAATTACATGAAAATAAACTAATTAATAATTTGGACTTAATTGTAAAAATTGAAATTTATTTGGAGGGAATTGTAAATTTGCATGTAATTATGGAGATAATTAAATCGTTAAAAATGATAAAACATGAAACACAAACGGAGGCTGTTTGCAAGGTCGGGTGCGCATTCCAAAAGTCTACACCTAGTTTTCGAATCCAGTCTCTGAGGACGACTGCTGGGCTCCCTCCGCGGAATCCAGTTGCTGTAAAGTGTGTCTCAGATTTCACCCGGGTGGTAACTCTATCTCCGATTGAAACCTATAAAAGGTCCAAAGTTGTATTTCCTAGTGGACCTTGAGCTCGCATAGTACCATGGTCGCCAAACAATTGGGCGCGCGTTAAACCCTACCCCCTATAATATGTGTTAGAGATTATTTTGTATTTAATTTCTTCAAAGGTATAGACATATTAGATATTATGTATTATTAAAATTTGGTAGAAGTATTGTGGATAAAATAGTTAATTAGTAGTTGTTTTGTATTTGAATTTTTAACTTGAAATTTATATTTGTCTCATTTTGTTTGGTGTTGTATTTGGAGAATACCGTAGTTATGTACAAATTTTGTATTTTTGAAATTTATTTTCGCAAAAATATTATTTTCAAAAAAAAAAAAATTCAACCGTATTTTTCAAATTATTTTCCATTTTTAGTTTGTTTTTCTAAAAATTCCAAAAAAAATTCCACCAAAGCCATAAACTAATACAACTATGAGAGTTTACCCAAAGGGTCTTGCTCAGACTCAAACCCAAAAGCAGGCCCATTACAGAAAATGATTGGAATCATATGTCAAGGAAATGGTTGAATTTAGATGGTGTGCAATAGGTCGGTTCGGTCGGTTTTAGGAGGTTTTTCTGATTCAATTGAAATAATTAAATTGAGTAAATTAAAAATCGAACTGAATCAATCCTAAAATTGAACTGAACTAAAATTTTAAAATTATTAATTATTTTTTATTTTTATATTAAATTATATATATTTTTAAAACATTTTAAAATAAATAAAAATAAAAAATAAAATTTTGGTTGGTTCGGTTAATTCGATTAATCGAATTTTTTATTTACAAACCGAACCGAATTAAATTTCGATTTAATTCTAAAAAATCAAAAATGCTGAAAAATCAAACCGAACCAAACCAAATTAGGTCGGTTCAATTTGTGATTCGGTCATCACGAAAACCATACACTCCCCTAGTTGATAGGTCAAACATATGCAGCATACTCAACTTTTTATTATAAGGCTTATTTGTGAAAAAAATCCAAACATTTACAGCTTTTTGCAATTTTATCCCAACCTTTTAATTTTTATAATTATGTCCCAATTTTCAAATTTTTTTGTAATATTAACACATTAATGAATTTAGTCAAAATTATTTTAGAAAATTCTGAGTGGGCAATGAAGTGTAATGCCACCAACACAAAGAGTGGACCCCAATAAACCTTATTGTAAAACATTAATGAATTAATTTCTTTCACCAAATTCATTAATTTGTTAATATTGTAAAAAAAAATAAAAATTGAGACATAATTACAAAAATTAAAAGGTTAGAATTAAATTGTAAAAAGCTGTAAACGTTTGGATTTTTTTTACAAATAAGCCTTATTACAAATGTAGACCAACCACATGACATCATTGGAGTATCAACAAAGGAAACTAACAAAGAACTTGCTTGGTGGGGAGGGAAAAGAAGACTAAATCTGGTTAATATGTGGTCCCTAAGGCATTATGAGTTCAAATGGGACCAAAAGGTTTTCTTTAGAAACCCAAATAGGAGACAAAGCGATATTTCTTAGAGCTACTTTGTCCTCATTTTGAGAGAGCTCATCAAAAGTTTCAATTGATCAAATTTACTAATGAATTAAAAAAATCATGGGTTCATTTCAAGAAGTCCCCACCAAAAAAGCCTTTGCTCTCTCTCAAACACAAAGCATAAAGAAAAAGTCTTTGTTGATCCAATCATAGCAATTGCCTAAAAGCCTCCTAAGAAATAAAAATTATTGTCATCTACATGCTTTCACTTACAAAAATTCATATAAATAAAAAAAAATTAATTAAATAACGGAATATTTTATTATTATTTTACTTATTTAATACATATATAAATTATTAATTTAAAATGAGAGAATACACTATGAATTTTTTATATTTTAATAATAAATTGTTTAATATTATTTATATGTTAGTCAATTTCAAATCAAAACAGAATTTCTATTCAAATTATATGAATTTGACTCTTTACATTTGTTATTTATTAGTATTAATTAAAGTTTATAAGTTATTTTTTTTGTTATGCAACTCATGATCTAATATTATATATTTAATTTTTTAAAATATTACATAGTCACTGAATAAAATAAATAACCATTTAGTTATAGCATTTGTTGGTACTAGTGTCCCTTGACCACCTTCCCTCTCTCTTTTCACAGTCCTCCAAGCATTGAGATTAAAGGTCTTTTTTGCTTTATGTGTAAGAGACTAAGAGTATATTTGGGAAGCTGTGTTCTTTTAAGAAAAAAAAATCAAAAGCAAGTGGACGGACTAAACAAAACTCTATTAAATTGTAAATGGGTTGAATAAAAACTATTGCATAATGTTTCATGTCCACCACTAAAGAAAACATAAATTGATAAACTATTTGCTATATTACATGTCCTCCTATATGCTTATCTACTAATCAGAGCAAGTGGACCATTCTCGCAGTTTAATTATGACCGCCAAAAAATTGTTTGTTCGTTACCAATTTTATTTCATGTGGTCAACTTATTATATGCTCTTATAATAAAATGTGTAAATGTTTATTTATAAATCAATATATAATTCAAATATTACGTGTCTTTTGTATTAATAATACAAGAAATAAAATTCAAATATTGGCACTTTCATTTTTGTCCAGATGAAACGAATATAACATCACAGGAAGCCCCCAATTTTTGAAAGTTGGTATTTTTTGTATACAAATAGGCACATCATTTAGGACACAAGTCCTTTGAACATTTCACACTAAGCAAAATAATTAGAACACTACTATACATTAAACTAATTTAATCAATAAGTTGAGTTGGCAGGGATTGACCTCATGATTTATACCATTAAAGTTGTAATTTTTTATGTATGTAATTAATTACCATTTAATTATTTTCATATATATTATATATTTTTTGGACAAGAAGAAATAAAATTTAATATTTTTTTAATATGCTAATATATAATTATTTTTATTTTTAGTGTCACCAGTATCTATCTCATAGTTAAATGAATTTTAATTATTTTAAATTTTAAGTTGGATAAATTTTGTGAAAAACAAAATTCACTCCATATTTATAGAACTCAATATAAAATTTTATCTTAAATTACAGAGCTTAAATTTAAAATTTTATCTTAAAAAAAAAAATCTTAAATTTGTAATCATTTAAACCAACAAACAATTTAACACATTTTTAAAAAAATTGACCCAAGATGTCATTTCGCTTTTATAATCTACAAGATTATGTACCTTTAATATAAATACAATCCTAAGCACTCTTCCACCAAAACTTCCGCACAAAAAAGTTCTCCCCATGGAACACCACCATAAGACAAGCTCCAGAGAAATGTTCTCGTTTCCTAGCACTCCAAGTACTCAAGATCAAGATTCAGATTTCGAATTCGGATGTTTAACACCAGATTCTCCATACAAGAATTCTCCAGCTGATCAACTTTTCTACAATGGTCGCCTCTTGCCTCATGCATTTCCACTTCACCATCATCAACATCAACAACAACAATCAATAGGAGCTATGTCTTTTATCGACAGCAACTGCGTCTCTCGCACAACAAGCAGAACCAGAAGCATAGGCAGCAAGGATTCTCTCATGTCGTCAAGAAGCAATAGTGTTAATAGCAGTAGAAGCAGTGTTAGCTGCAGCAGCGCAAGAACAAGTTCAAGTGAGAATTCTGATAGGAGATTCTTGTATCATACTAGAAAAGCAGGAAGCTGTAGATCATTGTCATCATCATCATCAACTCCTATGGCTAGTAAAGTTGTTATGGCACAACTCTATGGATCATCTCAAAGATGGCAACATATCATGCCTGTAGTCCCACCTGCCCTGAAACGTGAAGATTCAAAGAGAAAAAATAATAATAGTAATAACAATGGTGGAATTTTGCTAAAACAAGGATATGGTGGCAAGAAAGAAGGTGATCAAGAAAACAAAAAAGACAAGTCTTCTGGGTTTTGCTTAAGATTTCTCAAGTCAATTTTGGTGGCATGTCGACAATGTCATGCCATGGAACCATCCACAAATGATGATATCTTGCAAGAAAGTACTGAGCTACAATAATTTTGGATATGGGCATGCTTTTTAAAAAAAAAAAATTGTTTATTAGATCAGAAAGTTTAATGGGTATCAAGTATTTAGGATTAAAACCCTTAAATGTTTCTGCTACAAGTTAAATATTCAATCATTTTTTCAACCTTTCTTTCTTTTTTATTATTTTTTGAGATTTTAATTTTGTATATGATTTATTGGATTTTGAGTAAATTTTTTGTGATTGGAAGTGTGAAATTTGCTCTCAAAAGAATGCAATGAAGATTATATTTGTAGCAAGCAAGACATTATAAAAGGCCTTGTGGAATGATTTTGCTAATGATTTGTCCTGTAAAAATCATTATATGTGGAGCCTTAAGAGCCTTTGAAGGTGTTTGCTTTGACTAAAGACTAACAATTGTTGCAGCTGACATTTTCTAAAGATAAAAGCTATTGATGGATGCGCCTTCTGTTTCATTTGTAAAAACATACCATAATCACTGCAAAAATATATTTAACGGTGATTATATATATGGCGTGGTGTCTCACTCGTAATAACATACCATAATCACTGTAAAAATATATTTAACGATAATTATATGTATCGCGTAGTACCTCATAAATAGTGCGTCACACAATACATAAAATTACTATTTTAATTTTTAAAAATTATTTTTTTTTAAATGAGAAGTCAAAATATAATTTTTTTTTATTGTGACGCATCCTATGTGTAGCAATCCTATATTTAATATGTGGTCATTACAACTGTTGGAACAGTTCATTTTTTATAATTTTTTTAGATATTGTTTAGGCTTTTCTTTTACTTAGTGAAGGACTTTTGGGATGATCATAAGTTAAATTTATAATTTTTTTTCAATATAATAAAAAATGCACTATTTATTCTTTGGCTTATTTGTGAAAAAAATCTAAACGTTTACGGCTTTTTATAATTTTATCCCAATCTTTTAATTTTTACAATGACCCAATTTTTAAATTTTTTTGTAATGTTAACACATTAATGAATTTGGTCAAAATTATTTTAGAAAATTCTGAGTGAGCAATGAAGTGTAATGCCACCAACATAAAGAGTGGACCCCAATATACCTTATTGCAAAACATTAATAAATTAATTTATTTGACCAAATCCATTAATGTGTTAACATTGTAAAAAATTTTAAAAATTGAAATATAATTGTAAAAATTAAAAAGTTGAGATAAAATTATAAAAAACTGTAAACGTTTGAGTTCTTTTTTACAAATGAGCCTTATTCTTTTATTCTGAGCTCATGTTATTGTGTCATCACGTCCTATCTTACTATATGATTCATTAAATTACACAAATAAATAAATATATACAAAATTTTAGATTGGACCAAATTTAGGTTGAAGTTAAGCATGCCAATTAGGTCCAACAACACCTTTTGCATGGGCTATATTTCTAACCCCATATCCAATCATCTTAGTGTCACAATTTTTTTTCCATATATGGTCCGTTATAATAAGAGTATATAATTACAAAAATTTCTCAAATGGTTCACCTTAAAATATATTAGGGGCATGTACTAGATAATTTCATCTACTAATTAATTTTGTCTAAGCCCTTAGACTAATTTTAGTAAACCAAAATAAAGTTTTTATTTTATTTTATGATATTTTTAATAGATAGCATATTATAGTTCCCAATTAGCTAAAGTGAAATGATATAGCGTCATATTCATATTATACGGATGACCAAAAGAAGTAAAGTTTTTAGTTTATTTTATTTTATTTTATGTTCTATTGTTTTATCACCTAGTGATTTATGGCATGTAAATTTATTATGGAATGAGTTCGAATCCTTCACCTAAGATTTGTATACCATTATTAACATTAAATATATGTTTGTATGGTACAAATTTTTGCAGTAAAATTACTCGTGTAATATATATATATTCTTTCATATTTAATCATTTGAAGTTTTATAGCAAACATAATTTTGAAGTATAATAATCTTTGATATTTTTATAATTATAAAGGTCTAATTTAATTCGAATCTAGTTAAATTGACACCGTTATACACAAAATTTAAATTTTTTTAAGATAACCATACTCATCATATTAATGTCATCCTAGATCTCATCCGTGTGATCCAAGCTCTTCGCTTCCCTATGCTCATTTATGTTCTGACTTTGACCGTCCATAGCTTGTTGAATATAATCCCATTTTAGAGTTTTTTGTACTCTCTAATTTAATTTTTTTTTGAAAATCAAAAGCAGTCCATTAAACCAAAGAATCCAGATACGGAGCATCAATTAGAAAAGGTGGAGGATTGGTATCCCATACCTTACGAGCAGACACTGAACTTGCATCTCTAGCTAGACTATGAGCTGCAAAGTTCGCTGAACGTTTTACAAAACAAAGAGACACATTAGACAAATCTAATAACAGATCCCTGCAATCATCCACAATCAAACCAAAGGAAGAATGACATGGAACCTGGCTATGCACCATTTGCACAGTGAACAGAGAGTCTGACTCCACAATAATTCGCTCAAGACCCTTGCTCTTAATCCAAGACAAAACCTCTCGATCCCCATAAGCTTCTGCTGTTAAAGGAATAAAAGAGGCATCTAAGCACTCCGAGACTGCAGTCACACAGAAGCCATGATGATCCCTGAGAATCCATCCTAAACCTATTTGCCGAGGTTCATCGAAGGTGGCAGCATCAACATTCAGCTTCATCCACCCTTCAGCTGGTGTCCTCCATGTTGTGACATTGTCCGGGTTAGGCATTGACGAAGCATTCAAAGCCCGATGTTGGCAAAGTTTCCACTGAGACAAAATAGTCCTAGCTGTGTTTACAATAATAGACTCCTGCTGCCATTTCTTCTTCCAGATAACCTCATTTCAGTTCCTCCATAGATTCCAGCAAAGCATAAGAACCTGCTCCATTAAAACTAAGCTGTGGGTCTGCATAAAACCTTCCAGCCATCCTAGAAAAGATACTTTATCCCCAAAGAAACTTCCCAACCCAGAGAGTGCCCAACACTTCCTAGCCAGTGGACAAGAGATAAGAATATGAAAGATAGATTCAGGAGCATTCATACAAATTGGGCAAATGCTATCTATGTCCACATGTCTTCTCCTTAAAATTTCCTTCGTTGGAAGATAATCTGAGGCAGCACTCTAGATAAAATTCTTTATTTTGGGGGGAACACAAATCTTCCACAACTGCCTCCAAAAAGGAGAATTATTACTAGAACTCCCATTACTATTAGGAGGAGAAATTTCTAGATAACCTCCTTTCATTGTGTAGCAACCTTGCTTCTCCGTCCCTCATTGCCACTGATCTTCTCTATACCTGAAACTGAGAGGGATCGATCGAATTAATGCTCTATCCCGAGCATTAAACAGCCTTTCGATCAGTTCCTCATTCTAATAGTGGGATCCATCAACTATCAAACTAGAAACCTTATCCTCAATAATAGCATTCCTTGAAGGAGATGATATAGATGGATTCGTTAAATCCAGAAGCCATGGATCCTGCCAAATGCTTATTTGCTATCCATCGCCTACCCTTCATCTACAGGCGCCCTTAATCACATCCTGAGCTGCTAACACGCTACACCAGATAAAGCTTGGGTTGCTGCCTAGACGAGCATTCAGAAAGGAGGTACCAGGATAGTATTTGGCCTTAAAGATACGGGCCATCAGAGAATGTGGAGCAGTGAGGAGTCTCCAGCACTGTTTACCCAACATGGCTTTATTAAATTCATGTAATCTTCGAAAGCCTAACCCACCATTATTTTTTAGATAGCAAAGTTTATCCCAACTTTTCTAATGAATTCCTCGCCCAGCAGTCCCACCCGAACCCCACCAGAAAGAGTTCATCATCTTTTCAAGATCTCTACATAAATCCAAAAGGAGTAGATAGACACTCATAGCATAATTTGGAAGCGCCTGAGCAAACGTTTTGAGCAAAATCTCTTTACCTGCTCTAGATAACAATCTACTTCTCCACCCTTGGAGCTTCTTTTGCAATCTTTCTATAAGAAATCCTAGAATTTCAGTCTTGTTTCTGCCAATCAATGAAGGCAAGCCTAAGTAATAATCATAGCCAATAGCTTGAGAGATTCCCAGAATATTGCTGATATGCTGACGGTTAGCTTCGTGAACATTAGAGCTGAAGCTGATGGCCGATTTCTGGACATTAATAACCCGGCCTGACCCTTCCTCATAATCCCTCAAAACTGATTTGACAGTGGTACATTCAGCAGAAGTAGACCGAAAGAAGAAGTAACTATCATCTGTGAAAAAAAGATGATTAATTGATAGAGCTCCTCTCGACACTTTACAACTATGAATTAATCCCTGAGTCTCCTTCATCTTCATAAGCGAGGACAAGCCTTCTGCACATATTATAAAAAGGTAAGGTGACAAAGGATCACCTTGCCTCAACCCCCGCTTAGGGATTATAGGACCAAGTTCATAATTTCCATGGATAATTTTATAGCTCACTATGGATACACAAAGTAGAATAAGATTCACCCATCTCCTATGAAAACCCAGCTTTAATATGATTTTTGCTAGGAAATCCCACTCAATCCTATCGTAGGCTTTACTCATATCGACTTTAAGGGCCACCACGCCTTCCTTACCCTGTCGTTTGCGCTTCAAAAAATACATTATTTTAGATGCAACCATAATATTATCCGAAATTAACCGTCCCGGAAGGAAAGCACTTTGAGAGTCTGATATAATTCCAGGCAGGACACACATCAACCTATTAGCTAGAGTCTTCGCTATAATTTTATACAACACGTTATACAAAGATATAGGTCGAAGATCGCCCATAGTAACAGGATGCTTCTTCTTAGGAATTAAAATAATATGAGTGTCGTTTAATCCGTCCGGCAAAACACAATTGTTAAGAAAATGCAAAAATGATTGTGTGACATCTTTGCCAACAGTACTCCAAAATTGTTGCTAGAAAGCTGGGTTGAACCCATCAGGCCCTGGAGCCTTGTCTGGCTGGCCCTATTTGGAAGACTGCCAATTTGATTTCTTCTTCTGTGAATGGCGCAAGTAGCTCTTGATTTTGTAAAAGAGTAACTTTTGTGGGAACAGCATTCAAAATAGCACCTGCATCACCATTAGAGGATTCAAACATCTTTAAAAAATATTCCAACATAAGATCATCAAAACCTGAGTTCCAATCACACCATCTGCCATCACCATCCTTCAGCTGGGCAATAAAATTATTTTTCTTACACAGCGTAGCAGAGTGATGAAAGAATCGAGTATTTTTGTCACCTTCACGAAGCCATATTTGTTTTGATCGCTGGCGCCAGTAGATCTTCTGTTGATTTAGCACTTCATCAAATTCAGCTTTTGCATCCAAATAAGCTTTTATTGACTCAGGATCTCTCTTTCCCCTCAACCTACTCAGGTTCTGTTTGCACTGCTCTTTCTTTAATTTAAAATCACCAGTTATAGAGATCCTCCATTGCCGTAATTCTTCACCACATATAGTAATCCGAGTTTGAATAGAAATATTATGATCCCCAGGTTGCTGCCAAGCTCTGGACACTATTTCCTTACAATGCTCCTCCCTCAGCCAGGCATTTTCAAAATGAAATCTCCTTACTCTAGCAGAGACAATAGAAGGTGAAGGAACTATGAGAATGGGCATATGATCTGATGAGGAAATCTCCAAGTTATCAACTTTAGCCTGCTGAAATAGATTTATCCAATCAGTATTGACTAAAGCGCGATCCAACCGTTCCTCCACAAAAAGATCAGTACCTCTGCCTCTCTCCCAGGTAAAAGTATAACCAAACATGCCAAGATCAACCAGACCACTGTCATTTACCGCCGTAATAAATCCATGAAGTAGAGAATTTGGATATTTGGCTCCCCCTCGCTTCTCTGAAGATGATAATAGATTATTGAAATCTCCAACGCAACACCATGGTAGAGAACCCATACCACTTAGTTGTCTTAGTAAATTCCAAGACTGCCATCTGAAATTTCTATCTGGTTCCCCATAAAATCTGGTTAATCGCCACGGCACTGTATTATCTTGATGAACAGAAACATCGATATGATTGTGTGAGTACCCAATAAGCTTAACTCCTTCCTTCTTCTTCCATAGTAAAGCTAGACCACCCTTGTGCCCTATGACATTAATAACAAATGCACCTTTAAATTGTAACTGAACTTTAATACTTTCTAAAATAATCTTACCATAGAACGTTTTACATAGAAAAATAAACTTGGGCTTCTTAAGGAAAACTAATTCCTTTAAAGCCTGAATCACCCGAGGGTTGCCAAGCCCTCGGTAATTCCAGCACATGGTGGTCATGATACTCGACGGGCCTGGTCTTCCCCTGCTGTAGTTCAGCATCTTTTAAGATCTCCAATATTAAACCTATCTCCACCTTCAGACTGGTTTGGACACTTTGTTGCCACATTCTGACCTACTGTTCCCATATCCCATTGAGAT
>CATIWO010908485.1:0-12161 GCA_949673435.1 Macaranga tanarius | reverse complement strand
CTGAGACAGTGAAAAGAGTTGGCAGTCTCGAGGGCCACGACAGATGAAAAGAAGATTGTAAAGTTGAAGATATTGGGGATAGTATTATAGTGTAACCATTTAAAATAGTTTTTAAGCTGTGTATCTCATAATTGTAATATTGCTGTTAAGAGATTAATCATTATCATTTATTTCTTTAATTATGTGTATTAATGGATAAGTTTTGGAAAAGGCGTTACATATATACATACATACATATATATATATATATATATATATATATATATATATATATACTCTTATTAATTATTTTTAATTTGTTTTACTCTTTTCCAGATTGTATTAAAAACCGCTTATTTATTAACCTTTGAAAATTTAAATTGTGCCACTTATGGGCTCAAATTGGTAATAGATAGATATATAGCTTAACTTGAACAAAGGTGTAAGTTTAAGTTCCTCTGCAATTCTTAACAACAGGAGATGCCATGGCATAATAACTTTGGCAATTACAATCTGATGAGGTTGCAATTAAATATTATGTTACTTTTTGGTAATTGTATTGGTGGGTATTTATTTTGCATGTGTGATCCATTCTTTAATGTTCATAAACAGAATGGTGGGAACACTAAAATACGAGAAAATGACAGGCATACATTAAAAAATACATTTCAAAAGAAACGGTTAAAAACCAAAAATAAAATTTAGAAGATAATACTTGTGCCCTACCATCTTTACATGATTATCTCTTTTGCAGAGAAACTTCATATTATTACATTAATCAATTCATGGTGTCCACAACCCTTGTTAACTCTATTTATATATTTTTAGATTTTTAGCTTAAAGTGATGGTCTGCTAGGTTTTAGTTTTGTGTGTGTGTGTGTATATATATATATATATATAAACTAGTTTAATTTAGTGGTAATTGGTTGGTGCCTACTTTACTGTGTAACTATGTAGATGCATAAACACAGTTTGAATTAAAAGATAAATTTAAAGATAAGTTATTTGAATTATTTTTTTTATGCATAAACTGATGGGGTTATATATGATTTATATTTGTTTTAACTATGTAGATGGATGACAAATTCAATCGTGTTGCTTGCATGGGTGCAGCAATGTCTATTATTATCATGGGTTCTGCAATTATTGAAAAATATATAAAAAAAAGCCCATCTACCGAGAGAGCCACATATTATTAATAATGTTGAAAGGGAACATTACATAAATAGTATATTCTATCGAGGTGATAGACATTGTATTGAACAAACTAGTATGAGCCCTTTTGCATTTAGAAAACTTTATGATCTTCTTGTTAGGCATAACCTTTTACAAGCAACCACAAACATGTCCATCAGAGAGCAATTATTGATATTCTTAGAAATTATAGGCCATAACACTAGATTTCTTTTTATTGTTGGAGTATATTATAGGTCTATTGAAACAGTTCATCGTTATTTTAGAATTGTGTTAAAAGTAATTCTAAATTTGTACAAACATCTTATTAAAGATCCAGCTAACTCAATTCCTCCAGAGATAATGAATAACCAAAGGTTTTACCCTTATTTTAAGGTAACAACTAGTTTTTATTCCTCTTTTTTTTTCCTAGTTTTTACATGAAGAAAAATAAATTATCATTTTTTTTTATTAATTTAGGACTGTGTTTGAGCAATAGATGGAATTCATATTATAGCCAATATCCCATTCGAAAGTCAAGGAAAGTTTCGTGGTTGAAAAGATGAAACAACACAAAATATTTTAGCTACTTTTACTTTTGATTTAAAATTTACTTATGTATTGGCTGGTTAGGAAGGAAGTGCAAATGATTCTCGTGTTTAAGTGATGCATTATCAAGACCTGGAGGACTTAAAATTCCTGAAGGTATTATAAATTAATTTTTAAAATTTAAATAAGTAATTTCAAATGTAATATTTAATATATATGCAATACTTAGTTGTATTTATCATGTTAAATTTGTAGGGAAATATTATCTTTGTGATGTCGGTTATGGTATTTGAAATGGAATAATATCTCCATATCGTGGTGTTCGATACTATTTAAAAGAATTTACAAATCATCCACCTGAAAATGAAAAAGAGTTGTTTAATCTACGACACTCTTCATTGCGAACTACTATTAAGAGGGGTTTTGGCATTTTAAAGAAACGGTTTCATGCAATAGATTCAAAACCTCATTATTCTTATGAAACTCAAGTGAATATGGTGCTAGCTAGCTGTATTTTTCATAATCATATAATAGAAGTTGATCCTAATGACTTTATTATGGAAGATTCAATTAACCTTTCAACTCATTCAATGACACAAGAAGTCAACTTAAATCAAAGAGAAAAAAGAGAAGAAAAAAGAGAATGGCTAATAAAAAGAGATTTGATAGCAACTGCTGTGTGAAATGATTATAATAATTATAAAGATGTTTGATATGTTTCTTTGTATTTAAATTTTAAGTTATGATTAATTTGTATTGAACCTAATAGTTGTTTTATTGTTATGATTGATTTATAATACTTTTGTTATTGTATTCCATTTCTCATATTTGAATGAAAATATTTTTTTAGTTGATTACATGTTTTCATAATTTTCATCTTATTTTCTTTGTAAATTATTGATAAGTGTAGAGATGGTTGGAAATAATGAAGAGAAAGGTAAGGGCAAACAATTTAGGTGGTCCAAACCTATGTCTCACACAATGCTTCAAATATTGGTTGAAGAATCTTTAAAAGGAAATAAACCATCTTCGACATTCAAGACATAATCTATTGTAAGAGTAGCTATAGAAATAAATAAAAAATTTGGAGTTGAATATCTTCATGAACATGTTGAAAATCACCTTAAGACTGTGAAAAAGGAGTGGACAATTATTTCAACACTTCGAGCTAAAAGTGGATTTTGATGGAATGATAACTGCTGCAAAATATATTTATAATGAAGAAGTGATGGTAAGAATTTTTAATATTTTTAATGACATGCAACTAATATTGATGAAATTTTTTAGTACTCATAGTTAATATATTTTTCATGCATTTTGTATTTGAGTATGTATTGTGTATTTTTTTTGTTGAATAGGCACATCCTAAACATGAAAATTATCTCAATAAAAAAAATTGAGATGTATGATGAGATGGCAATAGCTTTTGGAAAGGATATTGCTATTGGAAATTTTGCCAAATCCTTTATTGACATTGCAAATGATACAAACACTGAGATAGATTCAACTCCACTAGAAGATGATGTCAAAATTGAAGAAGCCTCAAAGGGAAAAGAAACGTCTTCAACTGTCAATTCTTCATGTAAAAAAAGATCTCATAGAAAAAGAAGACGTGACTCTGAAAATAAAAGTGTTGAGATTTTGGCCATGGAAGTAAAAGAAGTAGCAATGGCTATTAAAAATCTCAATAAAAATCAGCTTGTTGTGTTTGACCTTTATGAAGAAGTGATGAAAACAGAAGGATTTGATGAAGTTACTTTGGCCTCTGCATTTGATTATTTAGTCGAACATGGAATGCTTACAAAAGCATTTATGACCAAAAATGCCAATCTTAGGAAGATTTGGATCCAAAATTTTATTCAACAACATGGAGGCTAAGATATATGACTTGAAATATTTATTCTAAGAATTTAATATGTAATGACTTTTAAAATAATTATTAATATTATGAACTTATTATTAAAATTGTCATAGTTAGAACTTATTAGATATTTTATCATTGTTAATGTGGATGATCTTTCAATTATATAAGATTTGTTTTATATCATATTCTTTTTTATTGAGTTTGTAAATATTATAGGCCCTAAACTTCCAATTAATTAAACATGATTGTTATATGAAAAAAAAAATTAACATTGATATGAAAGTATAGTTTTCTTTAGAAAAAAACTTACTGCTAACCAAACGCCAGAAAATATTTTTCAATTATTTTTTAATGTTGCAGCCAAACACCAGAAAATATTATATTTTTTCTGGAAAATGTTTTCTCTATAAATTATTTTCTAAATATAAAATATTTTTCACAAACAAATGGACCCTAAAAGTAAAAAAAAAAAATCACCGTATTTTTTAAATATTTTATTTGACTTAAATTATTTTTGATATTTTACCAAAAATATATACATAAAAAGAAAAGAAAAGACATTATTCAAACATGTTTCTCAAGCCTAAAAACTTTTGATTATTTCATCAGAGGCCCGTTAGCATACACAACATATGAACGAAAAATAGGTGTCAAAAAAATTATTTGTTTTTTGAGTGTATTGTATTATTATTATTTGTAACAGTTACAGTAGTTAGCATGTTAGCAAAAGAAGGAAGTAACTTATATAATTGGAAGCGGTCACCACATTCATTCATCAACCAGTGAGGTCCACTAAATCCTAAAAGGACTAAGGGTAGACTAAGTGTTGAGGGAAGTTCCGAAAATCTCAAAGAAATAAATCTTTTTTTGAATGTTGAGGGAGATGTCAAACCCGAAACCTCCTGCTCAATGAGGCAAATACCTCATCATCTTATATTTGATGGCTAGATTTATAATATATAATATACAAAATACTTAGAATATATATGTTACATCCAAGGATTGAGGTGATTTCCTTTTTAGTTTTTTTTTTTTATATAAAAAACACTCAATATGTACGAGGAGAGACTTTTATTTTAAAAAATTTTCAGAATCTCTAATCTCTAGTCTCCTGCTGCTACTGGCCTAATGGCCAGGTGCAAATATGATTTTAATTATGCATGGATTGAATAAAATAGAAGGGTAAGAGAAGGAAATCAAATACGTATGTTCTTTGAATAGTAGAAGGAAATTGAAGGGGAATTATTCCTCTTCATTCCCCTTATAGGAGGGGAAATTGATTATACCCCAAATTGGAGTATAAAAGATTTCAACTCCAAAATACATTGTAATTTTAAATTATATTTCTTTTTAAATATTTCTCCTTATTTCCCTTTATTAAGTTATCATATACAACATCTATAATTTTTATTCCCTTTCTTTCCCTTCCCTTTCATTCTCTTTAAGAAACCTTCCCTTCCATTCCCCTCTAGTTGCCATGCATAATGTAAGTGTTTGCGTTTGATTCTTGTGATTTCAAGCAATTGGAGGAAGAAACTTTAAAAATTGATAAGCTTAATCTAAAATAATATTTGAAGCTTGACCATGTCTACATCTGACAATGAACCTGATAGCCAAGTTAAGTCCTCTATAAACAAGAAAATCCCAAAACCCCCCTTCCTTTCCCTTTTGATTTAAAGTTAAGCCTCCCTTTTTTTCTCTTCAGTACTTGCTTCTCCTGCCTGAACTGCGTTTCTTATCTTGTCAGGTGTCACAATGCTGCTATGATGACCTCCTACAGAGTAGCAATTAATCATAGTAAACAAAACAAACTTAAAACACTCATTTCATAGCTAAAAAACAGCCAACTTTTTGGTGAGAAAATGAATCTGGAGGATTACCTGTAGGTGTAGATATTCGGTCCCCGGAGCCAGCTCCTTGAGCGGAGCTACCAGCAGCTGATAGCCTTCTATGGAATTCACGTTGAAATGCTGCGTCAGAAGCAGCCGTAGGTCCTGCTTCATTTTCTCCACTGGTCAAGTAACTTTCACCACCCGGCCTTACTGTAGGTTTTGGTGAGTATGTTGTTGACCATGATCCTCCATTTGATCCTGCTAAGGCCATTATAACATCCGCCTGAAATAGCACAGGGGTGATCAAAGGAATGGCACACGCACAGCCAATTAAGTCACAACAAAAGAATGTGGTGAATCCAAATTGTCCAAGGTATTTCACAACATAAGAACCAATGAGAATGGATCTCACTGTGCTAACGAGTTATGGCATGTAACATGTAATGCACCAATCAAGAGATGATAACAGGAAAATTAATACGGAAAAGACGGATTTACAAGAGTTTCCTAGAAGGAAAAGAAATGCAAAGAGATTAAAAGAAGAGAAAGAACACAAATATAGAAGCAAAAGACCAGCATGTCTATGCCGCATTATTGATGTGCCATTTTATACAAAGCAAAGGACAAGAATGTGTATGCTTGCTTTATCAAAACATTGAAGCTCAACTTTATAAAGCATTTCAATCACAAAAAGCAAATCAAGGTAATGCAGACATTGTCATTTACCTTCCACACTCATGTCAAAGTATTAAAGTTTAGAGAGGAAAGTAATGGGCACAGGTCCTACTGGGACCACATGTATATAGCAGAAATGTTAAGCACCCCATCATCACAAAAAGGGCAGGCACAGGGTTTCCTGTGACATTGAGCAGCCTTAGAATTCAAAATTGAAATACTTGTACAGTTCAAGAAAGGCATTATAGAAGATAATTTAGACCATGATGATAAAATAACTGATTATGCTCTTCGTGACTACAATTATTTCTCCTTTTTTAGCTCCATAACATGAGTAGGTACCACCAAGAAAGGGTAAGAAAAAATGTCAGTAGGTGGCAGTACTGTACACTCTTGTTTCAGTACACCTAACAGGTAATAGATTCCCAGAAACATCGCAATACCATGTGCAGATAATCCAAAACAAGGAAGATGCATTATCCTCACAACCACTAAATTGGCCTCTTCATCTATTCAGTTTGAAAATTACTAACAGTTCAATTGCTAGCAAGCATGCTATTAGAGACAAAAAGTGTGAACATGAAGAGAACAAAGAATGAGAAATTACTGTGTCGATCCTCCGCATGAAGGTCAATGAGGGTAATCATTAAAAATATAGATAATGCAAGAACAGATTTTCAATGGATGAAACCAAGATACATAGTTGATCAAATAAAGCTCACCAAAATTCAAATAAGGACAGACCAAAAATTGTAGCATAGACACTATGAATTCAGAGAAAAGAATGCCAGGTTGCATTATTTATAATTACCACTTACAAAGGGATCCCATCATCAGACACCTAATGTAACACAAGACTCCACAACTCCATCTTAAAAAAGATAACAGCCAAAAAAAATTCCCGAGTGGTGAAGAGGATATATAGAAATAGAACTTATTCATGCACAGACAAAGGTATCAAAGCATGGATTTTTTTTATTATTATTTTTTTCTTTTTCTTTAACCAATTTTTTGAGATGACATTCAACACACACACTACCAATAATTCAGATGTCCAAATTAAGGCCCTTAACTTCAGAATGGCCATCAAAAATTACATTCTCATAGTAAACAAATAAATTCTAATATAGCAAGTCCTTCAAGTAAACTGTTTCTTGCTTAAGCCCTTGATTTGTCAGCATGTTGATATACTAAAAAATTAGAACCCAACTGGTTCTTGTTTCATCACAGAATCAGTGAGGGTTCATGCCCCGCATTCCCATAGGCATCCCCATGGTTGGCTGATATCCAAACATCCATTGAATATGAACAAAATGAAATTTTCATGTTGCAATACTACATTTTATCTATTCCTTATAGGTAGTAACCATGAAGTCCTGGAAGCTAGGACAAGATTTAAACAAAATTTAATGCGGGACTAGCAACACCTACTGATTTGTAAATCATTATAGCTTCAGCATTTAGAAAAGCTCAGAGTTATACACATGCCAGTGGCAGATTTAGCAAAGGAGTCCAACTAGGAAAGTTCTTTCTCAAGCAAATAAGAGCCAAAAATTGTAAAACGTTGAGTGCAAATTCTAATTTACAGCCCTGGAGCCTAAGAAAAAATTAGCAACAACTTCAAAGTGGAATAAAATAGGGAATTTGCATTTATTTTAAGCCCATTTACTAATATTATGATTTATAAGATATTATAAACACGGGTCTTTTGCAACCTTACTGATGATAACCAACGTTAGGCCATAGAACAATGTAGCACCTCTGTTATGCAATGGGCATCACAAGAAACAAATGAAAATAGGCCACATTAGCAAGTAAGCCTCTAATAACAGAAAGCCAAGATCATATGAAGCATATGGGTTTCCTGGACATGGTTGAGTTGGCATAAGCAATGAAAGCCAACATAGGTATCCTTTGACCTTGGAACATAAGCATTTTTTAGTACAAAAAAAGCAGAAACTACTAAGATTAAACAGGGTTGCCTTTCTTTATTACAGAGAAGGTCAGAGAGAGACGCAAACCTTGTTTGGGTGGACATCATCAAAAACATGAGCTTGACCACCATAAAAAATAGTCATCTGACGACTAGCAGATGTCAAACCTTGACGACTGCCAAAATAATAAACCAGATTATCAAGTTTACTGTCAGGAAATGAAACTTGTATGGATAGAAACATAGAAAGACAATGGATCATATCATGACATTTACCTTGAAGGAGTTGAAGCTTCTGGCTCTGAAGCATGAGCCCCAGCCCCAGACTTAAGTTTGCTGCCACTTGGCAGCACGCCTGATGAATTTTTCTCAGAAATGCCACTGCCTGCATTAATGGAACTCAAAATTCCAGGGTGGCCTTTAATTCCAGTTCTTGATCCTTCATCAGCTGCTGATTGAGAGATAATTGATGGACCAGCATTCATATCCCTGAATTTGTTTGCAGGAACTTGATGCATAAAAGGGACAAACTGACCCGCACGGGGAGCATATTGCATGGCTGTTCCCATGGGAATAGATCGCTCCCATTTAGAAACATTGGCATCAAGTCTACTGCCAGTAGAAGACGGCAGTATGAGGGATGCAGTAGTTGGTCTCAGAGTCTGCATACCATAGTACACCTCATCATCATTGGACCTTCTGGGACGGTCTCCGCCAGCTCCATTCTTGAGCATCTGAATTTAGATAGGAATCAGATCAGCAACTACCATGTAAGGGGCTATTTTGAATACATTCAAGTGGAAAAAAAGACCACATGGTAACTTATTAAAACTTACCTTAATCAAATGCAAGCTCTCAAGGGAGTCATGGCCCATTTGTGCAATTGCATCCCTAGTAGAGCACGTAAAGGCAGAATCTGAATTGCTTCGCTTACTTCCTACAAATCTATTGGTTATCTCAGCTCCAGAAATGTCACTCCTTGGACCATAAAATGGAATCCCCTCGAGATGATTTCCAACCTGCCTTTCTATTAAAATTAATGAGCAACAAAACTTCAATGTCAAAAGCTAGAATCTCCAAACAAGACACAAATGTAATCTTCAAATAAAGAACATTTTCAACTATATGATCACAACCACAATCCAAGATTCACTTATGTACATTAGTCGAGGCTATACATGGAAACTGCCCCTCATTAAAGAAAACAAACATGAAACATAGCATAATTATAGAACAAAGCATGCACAAGTGTCTAAGTAGCAAATGTGGTGCTTAATGAAGTTCCAGAAGTTGTAATAAGGAATTTTCAAAACGAAAAGAGTAAAATTCACATACATGATTACACTTAACCATCTTAATTCTTCAATAGGAAACTTAAAGAAAACAGTACATCACCATATTAGCAAAACCCATCAACCAAAACAAATCAAATTTAGAAAAAAGAAAACAGAAACTGGCAAGAGATTGCACATTCAACTTACTCATCAGGAAGAGTAAGTCAATAAAACAAGAAAAGGAAAGAAAACTCCCAAGGCCACAACATCTACCAACTCCATAACTGACCTCACTGAAACTAACCCATAATCAAAGAAACCAGCTCCACTACTACTTAAAAAGAAGTCTCTTTACATCACCAAGTCAATATCAAACCACTCTTTAAACACACATACACAGTCAATACAAAAACCAAATTAACCCACTAAACAAGAAAGAGGGGAAAAGAAAAGGAAAAACTTAAGCACATACCTACATTAACGATAAACTATTAGACTAAAGATAAAAGCTTTTGCTTCATTAGATTCCAATCAGAACCCAGTTCAAAATAAGAGAAAACAAAAGCTTTAAGCCAAGGGATACAGAATGAACAAACAAAGAGTGTCTAAATCAAAATATAACAAAGAAAAATTAGCCCATGAAGCAAAAAAACTCACTTTTTTTTTTTTTTTTTTTTTTTAATCTAAAGAAGAAAATAAGCAAGTTTAAGAGGTACCAGAAGCAAGATCAGAGGTAGATGAGAGAGGACAACGAACGCGACCACCACCACCACCACCGCCAGAAGAGGCAGCACCAGCAGAAAGAGAAGCAGAAGTTGAAACATCAGGAGGGTGGTTCTTAGGAGCCAAAACGACAGGAGAATCAGTAGTAGCAGAAGGCTTCATGCCAAGAAAGTCATGGAACATTGCTTTATTACTCTTATCAATCACTTCTTGTAGCTGCAGCTTCTGGGTACTACTACTAACAACACTAATATCACCACCAATACTAAGTGCAGTTTGGGCATTACTGTTACTGGGTATCTTGCTTTGATGAGCCATTATCAGAACTACAGCCATTAAAGCTTCTTCTGCAACTTCATATCCACTTGCTACACTAATTTACTCGAGCAGCAGCAACAACAAGAACTAAGAAAGCAAAAAAACAGGAAGAAAAGGGCACACGATTTTCAAGAAAAGAGGAAAAAAGAATCAAACTTTATTTATTATTGTTAAGGGGGGAGAGCATTAAAAAGCAAAAGGTCCTAACTTTGTTTATTTAAGTTTATTATTTTTTTTTGTGTCGTTCATTTCATTGCTGTGTCTCAGCAGTTGGGTTGTTTTGTTCTGAAAACAAATGGTATAACTGTTGTGTTTGTGTGTGTGTATATGCGTGCACAGAAAAAGAATAAGAGTCTCTCTGAGGTTTTGAGTTTATTTCTGGTGTGAGTTGCTGTGGTGATAACATCATTTTTTATTGTGAAATTTTTATTTATTTCGAATAAATTATATTCCACAGGCTATATAATACTCTAAATGTAAATAAAATTTTTTAATTTATTTTACATATTTTTTTGACATGATTTAAAAATAGTTTAGACCAGTCGGTGTAAATAGATTTTCCACTTAAAAACATAATATAAACTCAATTAAACATGCATAATAATTTAAAACTTCTTCATGTCATGTGTTGTAGTATTGAGAATTAATTACTTCAACTAAACTTTATCCAAGAAAAAAATTTTAACTTGTTTTTTTTTCTAAAAAAATGCAATTTAAGTTATATGCTATTTTACCTAGCATGTATTTTTATAATATCAAAATTAGAAAAAATGTACTAAAAAAGGATAAATATATGCATTGTAGTTTAGATTTATAATTAAAAATGAAAAGGAAATTTTGGTAAGTGTAATACATCCACCAGTTGATTTATAACACATGTATCTTTTTTATTAGCATATTAATAAGTAGAGAGGGATACATTGCAATATTTGAGTTATAGGATGTCACCAAAAGAAAATGGAGTTTGGTGTGTATATGCATTCCTTGGACATGGTTCTTCAATTCTCATAGCATATTAATATGTGGGCCCTTGTGTTTTTCTCCCCATTTATATAAAATATTTGTAATATGCATCTTTTTTTTTTTATGGTTATTATGTTTCTTCAGATTGACTTCTGTGCCTATGATCATTTAATAACATTTCTTTTTTAATACATAGTTAATTATTGTATAGTTTGTACTTTAATAATTAAGTGTCTATCCTAAAATAATTTTATAATAAAAAAAAGTTTTAGTTCTTGCCCTTCCCCTTTCGTTTCAAATTAAGAATAGTTTGTTAATAAATATGAATAAAAATATTTGTTACACAACAAAAATAGTTGTGAGAATTTAAATTTTACTTCACATAACATTTATCTTCTAAAAAATCTTTTGATGCTATTGGATTAAGTATTTTAAGTATTTTTATAACGTAAATTTCCTAATTATATTATTTTTAAAAAAATATTATAAGATATAAAATTTAAATTTTATTTATATTTATTTATATATTTATAAAAATAATTTTTACTTATAAACGTCATATCATAAATTTAAAATTTTATATTTCCACTTTCTTGTTCCATTTTAAAAGTATAAGATATATACACCCATGACTTGATTAGTTTAAGTTATGGATAAGATGTAAAAGACTTCTATTAGAAGTCTGCTTACTACTCTTTTGTAGGGTGTGAGTTTTATGTTTTGTACATAATATAATCCAAGTGATAATCTGACAATAAGGCAGAACAAAAAATTCTCTCTGCGTAATTTTCCTCCTTCTTCTCCCACACAAAAATACTCTGTGTATATCATTCCATTGATATTTAGATTGTGAAAACATAGCCTTTGCTCTAGTAGT
>CATIWO010908452.1:0-11066 GCA_949673435.1 Macaranga tanarius | reverse complement strand
GGCAAACCTAGTGCACAAAGTGTTCCCCGATTTAGTACTGGATTGGGGGAGGATTCATTCCACTTGCATTTTAGAGGGTGAGCCTTGGCACAAGGTAATAAAAAAAATATATGCAAATAGTCCATAATGTAAACATTGTTTTAATTGTAACAATCCTTGTACTCCTGTAGGTTGGTCATTCTAGCATTTTGCTTTTGAGGTTTTAACCTTTTAGGCTGTTATAATCTGGACTTCAATATGAATAGATATAGTTTGGTTTGACTGATTTGGATTATTATTTGGTATCAGATTATGTTGATGTCTTTCAGGTTGTCTGTAATAAAAAATTAGTACAACAGTTTACTAAAGCACAATTCTCTCTTAATCTTTTAATTCATTCATGAGAATTAAGTATTGATGCATTTGAAAACAATAAGATTCTTAAAATGCTGCTAAGCCTGTGAGATAAAAGTTTCCTTTAATTGTTTATTTTTGTAAAAGAAAAATATCAGCAAACCTTAAAAAAGTTGCATCACTTTCATATTGTATTTTAATCTTTACTTTCTCAAAAAATTTCCCTTAATGTTGATTCAATTATTTCTTCCATTAACTCTTTAATTAATTATTTTGGACAGGAACAGTTTGGAGGAGTATGCTATTTCCCAGAGGTAGGGACAAGCCCTCTTCCTCATAGATTCCAGGTATTTTTTCTTTTTGGAGTCCTACGGGCCCTTTCTTAGATTGTTTATGATTTCTTATGATCATGAAACCCTTTTTTTTTTCCCTTCTTTACTTTTATTGATTAAGAAGAGATACTTCAACTCAGCTTTGCTTAAGAGTTTTATTTTGTGCACATGTTCTTATGTGTTTGAATGAAATTTTGATTCACAGGTGCTTGATGCATTGGTCAGTCTCTTTTGTCGGTCGGATATATCTGCAGATACATTGTGGGATGGTGGTTGGCTTTTTCGTCAGCTACTTCCATATAGTGAAGCAGAGTTCAATAACCAGCATATGAAATTGCTGAAGGTAAGTTATGTTCCGTATTAATTGCTTTCTCTCTGGTTTTCGTAATGTAAGGTATTTCGTTTTACCTATTTTTTATAAGGTTTAGCGCATTCTACTTTTATAGCCACTTTTTTTTAATTTTCGAATTTGTAAATGGATTTGCTTACTCTAGATTCAGTTGATACATGACCGAGTCAGTGGAACTTAAATTAATTTGTAGGGTAGCAACCATTTTGCTACTCAAATAGTTATACATAATTAATTTGTAGTGTGGCAACCATTTTGCTACTCAAATAGTTGAACGTTGCTAGAGTAATGATATTTTCTTTTAGGTTTTTCATGGGATAATAGGGAGAGAAGACCTCGGTTTTGTTGTCCCTTTTGTAACAAACTTTAATATGGTCGGTTAAGATCTTTTGGAAGACACATGGCTCACTGAACATGGTTTTTTAGCATGTACTGTTTATATAAGTTATGCCAAGGTACTTGAAATGTAATCATGATTGTGGTTCTTTGTGAAAAATGAAAAGAAGTACTAATAATTTCTTTTCCTCTTTCTTAATGTTTGTTTGGTGAGGCTTCATTTATGGAGATTTTGGTGAGCCATATGTTTTAGTATATTTCAATTCTCTTAGAAGATTTTATTTTTGGTGTAATTTTTTATTCTTCAGTTGTTCATTAAACCTAATTTATGTGTTTTACGTAGTGACAATTTCAGAATTGGTACTAGACAAATTAATTTAAGGCGGAAATCTTGAATGATTTGATCATAATTTTTGAGCGATGTCTGATATTAGAAAATTATAGTGCAATTTTGTTCTGTCTCTGGCCTCTCCAAAGTGGGAATGATAATGGATAGGATATCTACTAAAATTACCTTACCTACCTCTTTATAATCTTTTAGTATGAGCCTGGTTCAAACCCAATTAAAATTTATCCCTTGTTACTATTATTCTTCTCAATACAGAAATTGCATAGTATTGAAAGCCATCCAAATCCAAACCCATTTAAATTCTAAAATATATTTTATTTGAAAGTTAGGCTAATTTGCCTTTTCATAAAATTTATATTTTTGGCTAAATGCATAAATATACCCCAAAACTTGTATGTAAAAGTTGATTGCCTCCTTGAACTTCAACTCTGACTTATCATATACCAGTAGTTGTATTTTTCATAATAAGGTGACACATACAGGGTATTTAGTTTGTGCGTGATTGCACGTGCAGTGACGTGGATTAAAAGGAGATATGTTAAAGAATAAGTACCGACTTAGAAAGAAAACTTTTTGCTCTCTAGAACAAATAGCCTTTGAAAATAACAATGCTGCTGCATTCAAATTGAGTCAGATTTTTATTTTGATTTTCAAACTTAAGAAATCAAAAACAGAAGGGGGAAGAGAGAGAGAGAGAGAAAGACAGAAGACAGTTTGGGAAAAGTGATTTGGAAAAAGCCACATATAATTTGATCATCTTGAACCTTCTAGCTGGGACCAGAGGCAGACGCTTTGTTTTGATCAATTACTGATTCTGCTCACAATCTTAGTGATTTGGTTCTACAATGATTGACCAATTCCCTCGTTTTGATTGATGGCTTTACAGATGTTTATTTTATGTCACTTTTTTTTAAAAATAATTTTTCTTTTTTTTTTTTGAAGAAAGCAATTGCAAGCTTTTTTTTTTCTTTTTTTCTCGGGGTTTGTAAGTTTTTTTAATCTTGTTTTTTAATGTGTGAATTTGGGTGGTCTGGATGTGTCTCTGTCTACTCAGTTAATGAGTTGAGTTTTATTTTGTGGTTAATTTTGTGAAGAATTTTAAGCTATTTCTGAGAATTTGAAAATTAAAATTTCTTTTACTAAAAAATTGTGCAAAATTGGATTATATTGTTTTATTTTATTATTTTCATCAATAAGGAATTGTTACTTGATTTCTTAAAATCTGAAATCCTTTTTCTGGCTATAGTTCTTTTCTTTGGAAGTGGACCCCAATATTTTGGTGAAAATGATTGAATGAACAGTGTGTTTTTCTTTAATTTGATCCTTTGGCAATTTGGAGATTCCTTTATTGGAATAGTCTTTCTAATGATTAAACAGCTTAATTTTTATCTCTGGCTGTTGAAATTTTATTGTTTTTCTCTTCTTATTTTCATAGAAATTTGAGAGAGAGATAGAGATATCAATAAGTAGAAAGAGCAAATCCTTGGTTTTAAGAAAGTGAAACTTGCTTTTATTTATTATTTCTTTAAAGAAGAAATATAAGTGAGGAAAGAATGGAGAAAGAAAGAGAGAAGATTTCTTTTTGTCATATTCAATCGCAATAAATGCCACGTTGAATTCCTTAAATCTAGAAAGACACTTCATTGAATCGGATTATACATGATATGACAATTCCAAGAGAAATTACCATGAGCAACAGTGGGATGGTGGGGCAAAGATGGAGATTAGAAATAAGGGTGAACACCAATACCTCTTCTGGCCCCTTCCGTTTTCTCTAGGAAACAAATGGATAAACTCCATCAAAACCACCAATGAGAATATCTGTCATTATTATTATTATTATCGAGTTTACTAGAGTGAACATATCAAGAGAACTTGCAACAGTGGGATAGCAATGCAAAGATGGAGATTAGGAATAAGGGTGAAGCCCCTTAGCTCTGCCAGGGACTGGACTGGTTATCTCTCCATAGATATGTGGGGCCAAGTGTAGTGTAGCATAGAAGAGGAAGGTGTTAATGATTTTTCACTGGGATAATAATGCTATCCATTTTTTTTATGCTGGTAAGTAGATAAGAAATGCTAAGTGTATGAAATGGCGAGACCTTTTCTTTCAAGAAAACAAGGGAAAGGAAAATGCTAGTGCTACTTATTATGTTTCATTTAGTCTAGGGTAATGTGGAATTCTTGGAAGGGAAAAAGACAAGGACAGATGAAAAAAGGTTTTTGATGGTACTAATCTTCCCGGAAACCAACAGATGGAAACAGGGTAAAGCTAGGAATGCTTTGAGCCTTTCACGATGAAGTTCTTACATTTATACCAAATGTGCATTATCATATTCTTCCTTTTCACATTGGTGCATCTGCATTATGTTATGCACATATTGTATGCACCTCTCCTTCCAGGTTCCATGATGCCGAAACACCACTAGTTGGAGAGCATGCATAGATAGACCCAGCTGGCTGTAAAATATTATGCATGTATTTAGCTTGGCAATCTTATATGTTAACATCATTGTTATCTTTTGTCTTATGTTTGTGTAGTTAACTGTGGGCTTCATATTTAAATTCTTATGTATCTTTGGAAGAGCTAGAAATTATAATTTTGTGATGAAGAACTTATGGCACAGGATTCATACAATAATTGCACTAGTGCTGTTGTAGAGGAGACCAAAGGTATCTGGACTGATCTACTTCTGACAGTCCTATGTGATGAATGGAAAAAGTGCAAAAGAGGTACATGATGAAACTCTTGTCGTGAATGACACAGATTGGGCTGTTAGGTGTGTTGCTTATATATTTGAACAATTCATGTTGTACTTTAGCAATTGAAGCTTCGTCGCCTCGTAAAGAACCAAAGCACATGCTCTTGCCATTACAGAAGTCTTCTTGTGACGGTAAGGCAGCTTGTCTATGTGTTGTATGCTTCTTTTATTGATGATATGGAGAGTCTGGTGAAAGTTTTTCATTTAAAAATGTTTGTTTTGCTTGCAGATTTACTTCCTAATGAATCATCAGTAATTGCTGGTGACAGAATGTGCGAGTTGGTGAAGGTTTGTGCCCATCATTTCCGAAAAATATTTTGCTCTCTGAACAAATAAAATTATGACAGTTCAGATGCCTGTCAACAATACAGAATGCTTGAAACTTGAGCGGACTGTGCTGGTTGTGGGCTAGCTTAGAATCACTTTGAAGAAATAAGGATTAAGGACAAATAACCTTGTGAGGGTAGTGATGTAGAGAATCCAAAGGGCACAGCTATGGGTAAAGCACAAAGCTGAAGGAAAAGCAAAATGCTTAAAAAAAGATCCCCTTTAATAATGGAAATTATCAATTCCTTGCATATCCTCCAAATAGCTAGTTAATATGGCTATATATAGAACCCATAAAATACACCTAATGCTATAGGATTAGAAATACTAAAGTAGGAAAAATTCTAAATCAATTCTGGGTGGGAAAATTCTAAACTAAATCCTCAAGTTCCTAGAAAGATGATTACAAAAAAATGAATTTTGTAAACTACAAATAATTGTTAAATTCAGTTTTTTCTCAAAAGTACTAGACTCCATGCTAGTTCAAAATCACCTTTGAGGTTTCTTAGCAACTCTACACGTTAGTTATTCATCGTAAAATTTTTTGTTTTAGATTACACTTTGATCTCCTAGGTTTTAATTGTACTACACTGTTAACTATAAGTCTATAACCCCTAAAATTTGTCCCTGATTTATTGCATCGTGAGACACTTTAGTCCTTCAAATTGTATAACTTCCATAAATAATTTTGATAATTTTAAATTAGCAGGTACTTAAACTCACACCTCAAGTTTTCTATTTTCGTAATTAAAACGGGAAATAATTATGCTTTATGTGGTCTGGTATAAGAGATTTCATTCATTGTATGGGTTGTATATTTTTATTTCATGTGCGTTCCTACAGGTTCTAATGTATGTATTCATTTCCGCCTTAGGTGTTTGTACTTCTTCATCAACTTCAAAATTTCTCCCTTGGTAGGGCTTTACCTGAGCAGCCTCCTGTATGTCCTGCAATTGATGTCTCCGAGAACTCCCGTGCTAGATCTGCCGGCCTAGATTTTTCAGTTCCAAAACCAGGCATCGAATTAAGAATTGGTTAGTTCTCCATCTTGTGTTTAGTACACTATGATAATGATGATAATGTGTGTCCCTGTGGACACGCACCTGCTCGTGTGCTTCACTTTTTTGCGTTAATTTGGGCTGGGTGAATGATATTTCTACATTTTGTTTTTCTTATTACTTTTGACCTCTTGTATTATGGTTTTGTTTTCTTAAAGAGTATGATTTTGTTGTCTTACAAGAGGTAATATCATGACAATCATGTGATCAGACATTTCAATTCTCTTTGGTCACTGCCATATGCAGTTGATGCCGTGCCTTGTAGGATTGCATTTGAGAGGGGCAAAGAACGTCATTTTCATTTCCTAGCAATATCTATGGGTGCATCTGGGTGGATCCTCCTTGTAGAAGAATTACCTCTGAAGCATCAATGTGGAGTTGTCCGTCTTATTGCTCCTTTGGCTGGTTCCAATGTATGTTTTTCTATGTTATGCTTTATTCTCTAATATTAGACTGCAACAAAAATTTAGAGCCCATTTTTCTGTATCTTGTACTGTGCGCTGGCACAGACCAGATGAAAATGCTCGAGACTCTGACATCCATCAGCGTTTACATTTTGATTTTGGGGCTTAGGCGAGTGATAATAACTTGCAGTTGCTCCTCTTTTTATTGTCTTCTGTCTGCAGCCTAGAATTGATGACAAGCATTCACGATGGTTACACTTGCGCATTCGACCATCCTATCTACCCTCCGTCGATCCTACTAAATCTGTAACCTCCAGAAAGACAAAAGCATTGGTTGATGGGAGATGGACATTAGCATTCAGGAATGAGGAATCTTGCAAGATTGCATTGTCTATGATCGTTGAAGAGATTAATCTGCAAAGGAATGAGGTTGAGAGAAGATTAAAATCATTGTTTTATCTTCAAGGAGCTGTAGATACTTCAAACCAGTCTCTACATAATTCTGAGGCTTTGTCTTCGAGTGCAACACCATCGGATTGATTGCAATTTTTTGTACTTGGTTTGGGTTTTCCAATAATAGTTTGCCATATGCTTTGTGGGGGGACTATTTTGTGTCTTGTCACCCTTTTGTATATGATTATAAGTCCATATTAGTTTTGTCCAAAATGTAAATTAGCGCCCCAGCTTAGTGCCATTCTTTGTACTTCAGGTTCTTTTGCCTTTAATTATCAGTTTAGCGTCCTCAGCTGCTTTAACCCTAGGCTTACCCTTTAGTTTCCTAGTTTTGTAATCTGTGCAGTATAAATGTATATTTGAGCCAAGTTCATAGTAAAAGCTTTTGTGCACCACTTTTCACAAAATTTGTTCAACTTTTTTAGGGTACTTTTCTTACCGATTAATTGTTTGGATGGTTTATTATTATTATTTTTTTAGTTTTATAAAGAAATTTTTAAAAGATTAAAGAATTCAAGAGCTCATTAATTTATTTATGAATTGACTATGTAGACACTTTGTTAAAAATAAGATTTACTAACATTTTTAACACTATTTAAGCTGTTTAATAGTCTTTGTATAAATTGAAATGAAAATTTTAAAACTTTTAAACTTGTTAAAAAGTGTTTATAAGTCATATTCTTAGTAAATTGATATGTCAAAATGGTCAAATATGTTAAGTTTAAGGTGTTGCAGATGTATTTAGTCTTGTATAAAGTATATATATATATATATATATATATAATTTAAATTTTTTAACATCAAATGAAAGTTTAATTTTGTTTTAAAAAAATTATTGGAATTCTAAAATAACAATTTTAGCACAATTTAAATCTAACATTAATAAATGATAATAAAATAAAAGCAAATATTGGTAGTAGAAATTTAAACATTTGTGACCTTTGTAATTTTATTCTTTTTTTTTTTTTTAATTTTAGTAAAATTTTATGCTTTTATCAATTATTAGTAATTTTAATACAAATAGTCATTTGGTTAAAGTCTAAACAAAAGATATTGACATGCCATCTAAGAATGTCAAGTTCATCCTTTTTAAATTGCAAAATTTATAAAGGTATACTAGAGTAAAGAATTCAAAATAATTGGTGGATATATCTACCCTGTTACTAATTAAATTTTAATAATGAATTAAATTTTATGAAATATACTAATAGAGTTTTTAATTCTACTACCAAATATCTCTACCTCTTCATCAATTCCTAATATTAATTGTTAAGTCAGTTCATATATGAGCTCTCTCGAGTCAAATATATCTATTCAAACCATAAACAAATTGATAAAAAATCTTTAAGCATTAAGTATACAATTAATATTTTCATGGATAACATTTAATTCATAGAATTTAAAATTGAAAATTCAATGCAATTACTAATTAAAGTTCCATATACCCAAACATAAATAAAAATTAATTCACTAGAAACACGATGAAAATAAACATAAAATCGAAATAGAATTCACTTGACATGAACCAAAGATAAGGAACAAGAAACTCTTGTGAACAAATCATGCTAGGATTTCTCACATCCTTTGTTCACAAGAGTTTCTTGCTCAAGTTTCAATCTTTGTTCCAAAATTATGTTTTTATGCATTTTATTCTACTTTATTGATCTTTGAATTGTTTTGCATGACCTTATGCAATTTTGTAGTTTTGACAAGATTTGTTGTTTCTAGTCTATTTAACTAATTATAGGTTATTTAAATGCGCGCTTTCAATTAAATGCTCTGTTTTTATTTTCATTGGCATGTTTTGATATTTATATGTTTATTGAAATCATTTTCTCATTTTGGATTATTTTGTAAATTTTTTCATAGTTTTGCTCTTGTAGATGGCATACATTGCATGGATGTAATTACTACTGTGCTAACCTTTATTTTGGCAAAAGTTTTATTAAATTAGAGCTATATTTACTTTACATATATTTTTTTAAAAATTTTTTTATGTATTTATTAGTAAAGTGATGTAAAATAATTATAAATATTTGTTTCCTACTTTATTTTATTATTATTATGGATGGATAGATGTGTATATATTATTGTCATACCAAAACTAAGATGATTAGAAATCTATAGTAGGTATTACCTATAATGATAAAGCAGTCAAGTAGAAATGAATTCCTAAACTTAGAGCCTCTTACTAGGAAAATATTTTTGCTAAGTTTTAAGATTATTTTCAATTTTTCAAGTCATCGGGTGGCAAATCCTTTTGTGAGGCTTCTCTGAGATTTTGAAAAAACTCTCACAGTGCCCCCTATTATGTTATCTAGTCCTTTAGTATCGTGGTTATAACCATATGTGGTGCCTGATAGCCTCACATACTTTTTAGCTCACTCACAATAGTGACGCCACTAAGGATCAAAGGAAAATAACTATTTTAAAACGGGCTATTTCTTATTATGTAATATCTACTTACATGATTTCTATCATATTGCATCATCTTCACTGCCATTACACATTCCACCTTAGTCCCTGATCTCTCGTGTACCAATCATACACCAAATACTCTTGTTCCACTTGAGTCATAGAGAATATAATTGGTTTGTACCACTCTACTAATCCAGTTTAGGGGAGCCTTATTCATAAGCACTACCCGGCCTATGTAGATAAACCAATAGAGATCTCCATTTGGTTTTCACCCGACTTTGTATGATACTTTGCTGAGATTTTATTTATTCATCCTAAAATCTATAAATGATGTGACATTCTCTATTTCTGCTATCTATCCATATTGAACTTTTTGATCTGTGTGAAATGTGCACACACTAAGTATCTGTTATAATGCTTGCAAACCTTGCACAGTCAAATGCATAAGGAACACAAAAATCGTGCATGACTTGGTATTGCTATGTTGCCTGCATGGATCTCATAGTTTTACTACTCTACGACATTATATTTTAAGAATGTTCATAATTTGTTCCTTTTAGAACAAGGGGGCATAACCAAGACTTTTTCGACTAGATTATGAAAGTCATTTCTGAAAGCAACAACTGATAGACCCATAATTGAATCTTATATATTTTGTGATAATCATGTTAAAACATGTCATAAATGTGCTTGTTAGGTATTGGTAATGATGCTTGCGAACTTTGTACAATTAAGCGTATAGGAAATAAAAAAATCATATGGGACTTGACACTATCATATTTCTCATATACACTATTTATATTAGTAACAAGTAGTTGGATATCTACTGTGATGCTTGTGAACATTGTACAGTCAGGTGCGTGGGGAATGTAAAAATTATGCTTGACTCGATGATGCATTGCTCATATTGACTATACATGTGTGTCATATCAAATATGCTAGATTCATCCTTGAGTCCTCATTTGTAACTCTCAAGAAAGGTTAACACTACCCAAGTATGAGCATGGGTCCATTGTCCCCCAATGACTGTGGATCAAAGCCCACCTAGCAATAGAAATGGAGATACTTTGTGGAGCAATAAGGTTGGAAGGGAGAGTTACTAATATTTGGTTTATTCATTTTGTAGGAAAACACTAACCAACTCTTTTCTTTTATTTCCTTTTAGTACAGATTTCTTGTGCATGCATACAAATATGTGGATACATCTCTAACCCATATTCTTTGCAGTCATACAACATATAAAATAAAATTTTCATGCATACATACTTGCATACATGCTAACCTTATTTCTTTTTATAAGACATCGTATGCATAAACTTCATATTATTTGTATTAACTTTGTAGTACAATTATAACTTCTTAAAACACATTTTAAAAAGAGAATTAGCTATAATTAGAGATCAAAGATGATCGAAAAAATTAGAAACTAAAACAAAAACTTTGAAGACCTACTTAAAGAGAGCATCTAGAGAATTTTGATTGATGGTGGTCTAGTTGACATCTTCTAAGCTCAAATAAAGACCGCCCTTGACCAAACCCAAAGTATTATGTATGAGATATTTGTGGGAGGTTATATTAACAAGGGATAAGCATCTAATTCTTCCAATCCTACACTGGACAAGGGTAAGAAAGTTATAGATACTATAATTGATGGGGACGATGAGTACTATTAGACATTAAGATGGAAGCCTCTGCAGTCTTTTATTGGCACAACCCATCTGACCAAGTCTAAATCAACAGATGAGGTCAAGAGGCTAGCGCGTAAGATTGCCTAGCTTGAGATTCTATCGAAGGACGGGATTGCTGTTAGTGTAGATGTGCCCTATGGCTATTCATGTATATAGACATTGTATATTTATCCCCATGGCAATGAAATATTCATTTGGATCAAAGTGTTTGTTTATTTGAATATTTACCCTTAGTACAATGTTAGATAAGTTTATTG
>CATIWO010908307.1:0-12685 GCA_949673435.1 Macaranga tanarius | reverse complement strand
CCCCTTTGATAATTGAAGTTCCTAATTGTTAGATAATTAGTGGGTTTCAATTCCTTGTTTAACTTAGATAGATCTTGGGCAAGACATCAATAGATTGATATAGTTCCTAGTTGTTAGATAACTAGAGGGTTGTATCAGTAGATTATATCTCTAAATGGGTAGAAGCAATGGCTACTATTACTAATGATGCTAAGGTTGTCAAAAAGATGCTTAAGAAAAGTACTTTTCCAAGGTTTGGTACCCCTAGAGCATTAATTAGTGATGGTAGTTCACACTTTTGTAATTATTTAATTGAAGCTCTTTTGAAGAAGTATGGAGTTATACATAAGGTGGCTACTCCATGTCACCCATAAATAAGTGGGCAAGTTGAGGTGCGTAATAGAGAGATTAAGTGGATTCTAGAGAAAACAGTTTCTTCATCAAGGAAAGATTGGGCATTGAAGTTGGATGATGCCTTGTGGGCATATAAGATAGCTTTTAAAATACCCATTGGCCTTACTCCTCACCAATTGATTTATGGGAAGTCTTGTGACTTGCCCGTAGAATTTGAGCATAGGGAATTTTGGGCAACTAGGGCTTTGAACTTTGATTTGAAGAAAACGGGTATGAAAAGACTACTTCAACTCAATGAATTAGAAGAATTGAGAATGAATGCTTATGAGAATGCTAAGTTGTATAAGGATCGTGCACAATTGTGGCATGATAAGCATATAGTTAAGAAGGAGTTCCATGAGGGAGACCTTGTTTTGCTTTAAAATTTTAGATTGAAGTTGTTTCCCGGTAAGTTAAAATCAAGGTGGTTGGGTCCATTCAAGGTTGTCAATGTTCATCCATATGGGGCAATTGATATTGCTAATGACAAAGGAGAAAGCTTCAAGATGAATGGTCATCGTCTCAAGCCTTATTTGATTGATAATGCAATTGATCCACAAGAATCAATATCTCTTTCTACACCATGAATTCAAAAAGGTATGGTCAAGCTATAGACCATTAAATTTAGCAAAGTATTTATCTTATTTGTAGTTTATTTATTTTCTTTTAATTTATTTAATTGTCTTTTAATTATACACATACACGTTATATTTAGTTAATATTTGTTTTAAGTATACACATTATTTTTATAGTACCCTAATATATATTTTTATTTTAAAAATAAAAAAAATAAAATTATAAAAATTATTTTTGCCTTGGCTCTGTGCCGAGTTGGCACAGCGTGTCGACTCATAACAGAGCCGGATGGTGTCGAGTCGGCACATGCGTGCCGCCACACCCATCCTCAAGGCTTATCATGTGAGCTCTGTGCTGAGTCGGTACGCGTGCCCCTCACTTAACACACATTTTTATTTTGTGTCATTTTCTTGTCTTATTTTCTTTGAAATTATTTTATTGTTTCATTCATTTATTTCCTTATTAATTCTACTACTTTATCTCTATTTATTTTTGTCTTGTTGTATATAAAACCTATTCCAACTTTGAATTTAAATTGAAAAGTCATGTCCTTTCCCCATAAGGACACAACTTTCCAACTTTGTCATAACTTTTAGTCTTTCCCTATTTATAAATACATTGACTACTATTTTTATATTCCCTTTTCTTCTCTTTTTCATCTATTCTTCTTCTATTTAAACCTTCTAAACGTTTTCATTCTCTACACTTTACTCTTTTCATCTATTTTATTATTCTTGGTTTTTTCTTCTTCTCCAATCCTCACTCCCTCTTTTCTTCTTTATAGCTGAACCACTATACTCTTATTTCTTATTTCTTTTTAATTTCTCTTCTCTTTTACTTTATTTTCTATATTTAACATGGGTAAGAGCAAGGGTGCTTCATCTTCAAGGGCAAGGAGGGATGATCATGAAGAAGATCAACCTCAAGAGGAGAATTTACAACTCACATATCAAGCTAAGTTTCCTATCCTCTTTCATGAAGAAGGTGATAGGTTTACTAAAAATAAATTTAGAGAAATTGTTGCATGCAAGTACATCCCTACTTCTTTACTTCAAGATATTGGTATGTATGATTCCTTTAATCAATTATTGACGAATTGTGGTCTTAAGAAATTATGTCTATGCATGAACACACATTTGTTGACTTGAATATGGAATTTTATACACCCTTAGATGTTAATCCTAATGGCTAACATATCCTAGAGTTTAGAATGTTAGGACAACCCCATCAGCTTACTTATTCTTTCATGTAACGTGTCTTTGGTTTTAAAAAGGATGGTATGTGCAATATGCCTAATTTTTTTTATGTTGATGAGTTTTGGACCTTCTTAACTGATTTGCCACCACCTTTTAGACCAAAGAAAGGTAAGGCTATATTTATTAAGGATTTGAAATTTTGGTTGTTGCATAAGGTGCTTTGTTGTGTAGTATTTCATAAGTCTAAATTTAATAGAATTTTAGCTTAAGAAATGTTTTTGATGTGGTGCATTCACAATAGAAAATAAGTATGTTGGACTTATTCGATATTTAATCAACTCTTGACATGTGCTAGTTGAAAAGATATTCCTTTGACATATGGTCATGTTTTTACAATAATTGCCAAATCTTTTAATGTTGATTTTAATGCCATTGACCGTGTTGCACCATGTACTTATTTCACTAAACAAGCCCTTGTGTGAGGTGAAGTTGTAGATGCTTCTTTTCATTTTATTCCTGCACACAGAAGATCTTGTTGGAAGGGTATTCCCCATCAATATTTTGTAGGTGATCAAGATAATGAGGAGCCTACTTAAGTAGCCAATGTTAAAGATGATGTTCATGAAGAAGTTTGAACCAAGAGGAATGGCCTCAAGATGATGCGCCTATACCTTCTTTTCCTAAGCAAAGAGGTGCAAGTGGCTCTTCTAGTGATGACTTGCCTCTTTGAAAGCAAGTATTGGCAAACCAAAGGGCGATGCAATAATAATTGAGTGGAGTATAGACTTTTAACCGTCAACTAGCTCGCCGCCAACACCGGATGGAGTATAAGATGCAATAATACTTTGCCCATTGCGGTCATACCATTGAGTCTCCACCACCCTCTCCCTTGGACGAGGGAGTTTCTTTTCCTTTTCCCTACTATTTCTTTTATGTTTCCCATTGGGGACAATGTGCATTTCTAAGTGTGGGGGAAGGATTTATAATTAATAGTCGTTATTTAGTTATTTTGCATATTTTTAGGGTATGTTTTAGTTTATATATGCATGTATTGTTTAGTTTTGATACTATGCATGTGTGTTATTCCTTAGTTATGCATATTTGTTATCATTTAAGTTGTTATTCTTGCATGTCTATGTTTTATTTTTCATGATAATTTATCTTCTCCACACCATAATAAGTAGCTTCTTTTCTAGTTCATTTTGATTTTGATTGAAGTTTTACTTTTATGCCATGTTAATATTTTAATTTTCTCTGCTCAATTGGTAGAACTATAAAGTTTCATGTAGTATACTTTTTAAGTTTTTCTTATTATCTCTTTTTATTATTTCCAAAATCTATAGAATTTTTAGTCCACTTTCTAACTATACTTACTTAAGTTTCTTAGAACTTAGGTAGCTGAAGAGAAACTATAGCCATAATACGAAAGACTAGCATTTTCAATAATGGATAAGGACACAAACACAAAAAAAAAATAAAAATAAATAAATCATAGCAAATTGAAGCTTGTTGATGTGATGCATCTTAAGTAAGATGAGTGTAAGTGAGTATGCTCCTTAATTACATTCATTCGGAATGAGTCTGTGACATCACAAGAATCTAAAAAACATAGAGAGAAAATTTATGCTTATTGTGTAATGTATCTTGAGTAAGTTATATGCAAGTGAGTTTGCTCTTTAATTGCATTCATTCGGAAAGAGTATGTGACATTGCAAGTATAAGAAAAAATTTTAATTAGTGGGATGGAGCATAAAATGCACCCACTAGGAAAAAGATTATAATAACAAGAAAAATGTGTCTAAAAATTCCATGAGAAATGTTAGTTTATGCATGTGCTTGATTCTTGTCCCAAAGGCTACTTGTGTTTTTAGAAATTCTAAGTTTGGAAAATGAATATTTTGGCTAGATAGCTTGCTTAGCACCTTGACTTTATATTTTTTATTTTATTATTAATAGATTGAGATAATGTGTTAAACTTATTGCTTATGCTATGAGACTTGCTTCCTCTATCATTGTTGAGCATTTAAAGTTAATTGTTAACTATCTTTTTCTACAAAATTTCTTTCATTATTAGAATGACTTGTTAAGATGACTACATATATTTTGGAGAGGATGAAATTTTTGTTGTTTTACTCACTTAGCTCTTTGTTTCTTGCTTGAGGGCAAGAAAGGTCTAAGTGTGGGGGAATTTGATAGTATGCAAAATAGCATAGTAATTTAGAATCATTTTATTGACTTTTTAATTAATTTGCATTTGCATTATGTTTAATTATATGTTATTATTATAGTTTTGTGCTTTTATGTTTTCTTTGTTATTTATATGATTTATAGGTTCTTTTGGACTAATCTCAACCTTAAAGTTGATTTAGAGTGCATTGGAATGAAGTTTGGTATTTAAAAAGTCAAAGGAGGTATTTCTGGACCTGTGCCTACTCATTTCGCCCGTGCCGACTCATAACAGTAAGAAGCCGTGCCGAGTTATGCCATCATGCCAAGTCATCCCACCTACTGGTGCCGACTCGAGTCGAAGGAAAGAGGCCCGTGCCGACTCGTGCCACCATGTTGAGTCATGACAGAGCCAGCCCGTGCCGACTCATACCCGACTCGGCATAGTGTGCAGAGTAGTTTTGGCACCCAATCTTCGCACCTTTTCCAATTACACCCCTCTCCGAAAGTGTACGAATTGGGATGTTTAGCAAGCCAATAAATACATGTATTTACTACATTTTAGACATGAGAACATATTAGAAAATAGTTATTTTATTTGTCAAAGTATTAGTTATTATTATTAGTGCAATTCAAATATTCAAGTGAAGAACATTCAAAGCAAGTCAAGGAATCTTCAAGAAGGCTATCTACATTCAAAGTTCTATCTTTCTCTCTTAGTACTTTGTATTTTATCTACCTTCTTATTGTTGTTTAATTGTATTTATCATGAATCTTGGCTAAGCCATTGTTTGTTAGAATTGCAAGGAAGAATGAATCAATGAATTACATCTTTTATTTTATGTTTTATAAGTGATTTGAATTTAATTGTGAGTTTGAATATATTGTGTATGATTGGCCACCATATATGACTTGTTAATGAAATATGTATACAATGAGAGTTGGTGCATTTTGGTGGAAATATAATTGAATTCATTAAAGGTAATGGAATCACTTGGGGACAAGGATTTCTATTTAAAGGATTAAAAGTTATAAACCTTGCATGGTAATATTATGGATTATGATTATCTCTATAATGACATGAGAATGCTTGTAGACTCTAAATGAATTACCTTTAAATGACAATGAGAGTTGCATTTAAGAATTTTAAGTTTAAATGATAATGAGAGTTGCATTTATGCCTTATACTATATTTATAATCATTTCGGGTAATAATTCGTTTATCTTGTAATTTTTGATAAATTCCTACTTGTAGTTCTAATAAACCCTATTTCAACTTAATATTTAGAATAACTAGATTGATTAGTGTAGTTAGTAATTAATTCGAATAATTAGAGTGATTCAATAATCTTCATTATTAATTTTTTGCCTATCCATCTTAGTACCTATTCGGTTAATATAAAATAGCTCCAAATTCCCGAGTGTTCGATAACCTACTTGCTCTATACTTAGTCTTAGAGACTAGGGTAATTATATTTGACCTACATCAATAATGTATAATTACAACACTTTCAATTAACATTATCCATATTTACAACACTTGCAAATATCAACATATATAATCACAACACTTGCAATTATCAACATTTTTAGCATGTAGATCATGTGATAGATGGCTTTGATACCACTAGAAGGATTGTGTGATCATGTAACAATCAAAAGTGTGGAATTTAAAAATTTTGATTGCATGCAACATTTGTATCAAACATAAAAACACATCCATGCCCATAGATCATATCACATGGCAAGTACATAGCTAAATAAGCATTAAGGGCAAAATTTATGCAACAAATAACCAAGTCATGTTATCAAAACAAAAGACCTATCAACTAAGAGTTTGGTAACACTTATAAAACTCCAAGTTGGTAGCACGCTTGATAAGCTTTTGTTGATGTTGATGTTGATGTATAAGCTCCTAGCTCCATAAGTGTGAAGCCTTTAGCTTGAAATGCACGGATTAATCAAGGAAGACCTCCAAGGATTGTGAATCTCTAGCCATAAGCCTCTCCTCTTTAGACCCAAGGTGCTTGCAAGAACCTCTCCAAGCTTGGATGTATGGAATAAGAAAGCAACCTCCAATGAATGATGGAATAGAAGTAGTACAACTCTTGTACACCAATGGCTCTTAGTAGAAAGTACACAACCCTTGTTTATGTTTGAATTATCTACACTTGAAGAAGAAGAAGGAAGAAGGCACTCTCAATCCTTTTCTCTCTTTTTTAAAAATATTAAATTAGCTCTCAAATATGCAAATGGCATATGTGTGTTGTCTCTACACTCTCCAATAACTTAAACAAAGCCAATATTATAATAATAATAATAATAATAACTTAAGTGTTTCACACTCAAGTCACATGCAATGCTGTAGCTTGAGTGTCTCACACTCTATCTATATGCATGGCTTTGCTTTGCTAGTGAGTGGGTTATGTTTGGTTACTTTAGCCTTGATATCATTAACACTTAATAGATAGAGGCTAAGGTTTTGGGCATATGAGCTTCTCTACACCTAGAAAAAGCCCACTTTATACTGAAAGACAACTTCATGGGCTAATTTAAACTCTTTAAATAAAGTCCATGCATAAGTCCATTATAAGTCCATCTATGTCAATATACAAGGTCCATCTCATGGCCTATATAGAAATACATTAGGAGGTAAATATTAATCTAGTCCTTGAACTTAATATCACATAACAAATAAAGTCCAAATTAATATTTATTTAATTATAATTAAGTCCCAATATTTGAATTTAGATTTCGGGATATGCTAGATACCTACATACGTGCAAATCCAATCCAATTAATTTAATTAATTAATTAAACTCTTTAATTAATAATCAAATTAATATAAGTCTTCACAAGTGCAACCCTTGTGTGTGTGACTTACTAGGTTCAAGTATAAATAGCAATGACAAATAATATTAACACTTAATATTATGGAAACATCTTTCCGTACTAAATGTGAAAATCCCAATTAATCACATTTAGTTCCCATAAGTCGTAAGTGACCCCTAACATAGATGTCACGACTACCCAAATAGAAATGAATGCTATATGTAGATCCGCAAGAACCAATGAACACAATTACCATGCACTAAATGTTCCTTCATTACAAGATCTCGATATTGGCTAGAGTCACGGTTTAGTCAAACTCTAATTGTCTAAATCATATAAACTCATCTTAATTTCAATTCTTGATAAAATATGACTACCACTAGAAACTCTTTTCTAGCACCGAAACTCTTTTTGGGTAAGTCGAGTTTGACATGGCCAGGTTCTTATTCATCAAGAACAACTTAGATAGCATAAGATCTTATCCCAGTTCACTCTAGGTAATGAATTCCATTTTGGCCGATCACTCATCCCTATATATAACCAACTAGAACCACCACACGCCATATACCCACACGTGGCTAGCATAGGTATATAAGCGGTAACAAACTCTAACTAACCATATGTGGATGACAGTGTCGCCTCAGGTCAAAGGACCATATGCACTATTATGTCCCAGATGGTGATTGTCGACTTAACTGAATATCCATGCAATCACAAATCTTACATCACAATTCGATCCACTCATCACATGAGCATCCACATGTCTATTCTGATATCTCATATCAAGTAGCATGAGACTCACTACCTTCCACTATCTATATCATATGCCGATCAAGGAAATTAGACAGAGGTGATAGTCTAAGGATTAATGCTATCTATATATTAATCCAACGACTATGAAAATTCATAGTATATGTACTAAATAAGTTTGTCACTCATATTATCAACTCTTGATAATAAACTTATCTAGCATTATACTAAGGGTAATCATTCAAATAAATAAACACTTTAATTTAAATGAATATTTTATTCCCATAGGGATAAATATACATTGTGTACATACAATAATGGCCCTATGGCACATCTATACTAACAATGATTTCATAGCTTCAAGTCATTTCTTAGAGTCAGGGCTACTTATGGCTTTTTGATAGGATGTGGGTTCATTTTGATCCATAATCATTACATCATTACCATCAGTTAAGAGAAATCCATATCTTTTAGGGGGTTGACGTATCCTATCAGACCTCCTTAGGCCTCATGGTACTTATGCAGGTTCAAAAACTATTTGTTGATTCAATTGAGGTTCCATAGGTGGTTCAATGCTAATTTATATTTCTTGAATTTCTTCAAGATGAACCTTACTCCCACTAGTTCCTTTAGAAATGAATTCTCTTTGCAGAAAAACACCATTCTGAACAACAAACACTTTGCTCTCAAAAGCATTATAGAAGTAATATCCTTTAGTTTCTTTAGGATATCCCATAAAAAGGCATTTGTTTGATTTGGGTGCTAATTTATTAGAAATTTGACACTTCACATAAGCCTCACATCCTTAAATTTTAAGAAAAGACAAACTAGGAGATTTCCCATCCACATCTCATATGGTATCTTTTGAACCGCCTTGGATGGAACTCTGTTCAATATGAACGCAGCAGTTTCTAAAGCATACCCCCAAAAGGATATTGGAAGATTTGACTGACTCATCATAGATTGAACCATATCTAATAAAGTTCAATTTCTTCGTTCAGAAACACCATTCCATTGTGGTGTTCCTGGCAGAGTTAATTATGAGATTATCCCATAATCTCTACAACGGTCAATAAATTCTTAGCTTAAATATTCACCATCTCGATATGATCAAAGTGCTTTAATACTTTTACTAAATTGATTTTATACCTCATTTTTTAAAATTTTGAACTTTTCAAAAGATTCAAATTTATGTTTTATTAGATAAACATAGCCATATCTACTAAAATCATCTGTGAAAGTAATGAAGTATTGAAAACCTCCTCTAACATTAGAACTTAATGGTCCACGTACATCTGAATGTATGAGGCCTAATAAATCACTGGCCCATTCACTATGTCCAATAAAAGGTGTCTTAGTCATTTTGCCTATCAAACAAGATTCACATGTCTCAAATGATTCAAAATCAAATGAGTTCAAAAGTCCATATTGATGGAGTGTTGAAATGTGTTTCTCATTTACATGGCCCAAATGACAATGCTAAAGGTAGGTATTATTTAAATCATTAGATTTGAATTTCTTTATATTAATGTTATAAATGGACTTTTCAATGGTGTCTTCAATATTCAAAATATAAAGACCATTCATTCAAGGAGCATAACCATAGAAAGTGTTATAATGGTAAATGGAGCATTTATTATTCTTATTAATAAATTCAAAACCATCCTTGTCTAAACAAGAAACAGAAATAATATTCATGCTCATAGCATGTACATAATAACAACTTTCAAAACTCAAAATAAGTTCACTAGGCAAAGTCAATTCATAAGTTCCTATAGCTAAAGCAGCAACTTTTGCTCCATTTCCAACTCCTAGGTCTACTTTGCCTTTTGCCAAGATTCTACTCCTTTTTAGTCCTTACACATTCGTATAAATATGAGAACCAGATCCAATATCTAATACCCAAGAATTAGAAGTAGATAAGTTGACTTTTATAATATGAATACCTGAAGAAGATGCTCTATCACTCTTCTTCTTCTTCAGATCTTCCAAATAGAGCTTGCAATTTCTTTTCCAATGGCTCGCCTCATTGTAGAAATGGCATGCTCCTTCTTTAGGCGGTTTAGCCTCAGGATTGGGCCTAGGCTTAGGCTTAGGCTTAGGATTGGGCTTTTGAAAGTCCTTGGCAGCCTTGTCCTTACTCTTACCCTTTCCCTTCCTTTTCATACCCTTTCCTTTGTTAACCATCAGAACATCTTTAGTATTCTTGATGTTCTACTCAGCAGTCTTAAGCATCCCATGCAATTCAGAAACAGTCTTCTCTATATTATTCATATTGTAATTCATAATGAACCTATCAAATGCATCACGAAAGGATTAGAGAATGATATCAACAGCCAACTCTTGGGTGATCTCAAGACTAAGTTTTTACAGATTATCAAGATGACCCTTCATCTTTAGAACATACGGACTCATTGAGCTGTCAGCAGTCAACTTGTATGAGAGTAAATCCTTAATGGTAGCAAACTTCTCAATTCTAGATTTCTCTTGGAACATTTCTTTAAGATGGCCAATCATGGTATAGGCTTTCATTTCCATCAGTTACTTCTGAAGCTCTGATTCCATGCTACCAAGCATGAGGTAAGTGACATCAATAGATGCTTACTATAAGCATCCTTTTGTGCTCTAAGAGCATTAGCAGCTGGTTCTTCAGGGACCAGTTGGTCAAGGACATAATCCTTCCTTTCTTACTTACGAACAATTCTTAAGTTTCTATACCAATCAAAGAAGTTAGTCCTATTGAGCTTATCCTTCTATAGGATTGTTCGCAGTGACAAGTTAGATGTAATGTTTGATGCCATTATCTACAATAAATATACTTTAGCATTTTAACAAAAACTTTAACGAGGAATGTTTTAAATCCCACCATTTCCATCAAATTAATCACCTTATAAATCAACTTGATAATAACAACAATTACAATTTAAGTGGGCCAAGATCCATATTTCACATAACTTTAAGTAAGCTTTGGCTTATCACCTAAAGTTTGGTTATTTATGAAGGGATTAGATTCATAGGCAACCAAAAACATGCAGAATTTTAAAATTTTTAATTGCATGCAACTCTTGCATTAACATATGCAACTCTTGCATGAACACATGAATTTATCCAAGCCCATAGATCATATCACATGTACTCTTACATAGCTAAACATGCATCGAGGATAACATATCAACAAAGAACCAAGTCATGCATTCATAATACAAGACCTAGCAACTGAGGGTTTGGTAACACTTATAAAACTCCAACTTGGTAGCATGTATGATGAGATTTGGTTGATGTTGATCTACAAGCTCCAAGCTCCCTAAATGTGAAGCCTCTAGCTTGAAACACACAAGTTGCACATTGAAGACTTCCAAAGATGGTGATGCTCTATCCACAAGCCTATCCTCTTTGACCCAAGGTGCTTGTAAGAGCCTCACTAAGCTAGGATGTATGGAACAAGGAAGCAACCTCTAATGGATGATGAACTTGCACTTGTACAACTCTTGTACAACAATGGATTTAACTTGAAAGCACACAACTTTTGTGTATATTTGAATTCTCTACACTTAAAGAAGAAGAAGGAAGAAAACACTCTCAATCCTTTTCACTCTTTTGCTAGAATATCAAAATGCCCTAAAAAAGGTTTAAAAATGGAGTTGTGTGTTGGTTGTCTCTACAAACTCTACTAACTATCAACATAAAAACAATATAATAATAGTTATGGCTTGAGTGTCTCACACTCAAGTCATATGCATTAGGAGTTAGAGTGTTGTCTCTACACTCTCCACTAACTTAAATAAAACTAATATTATAATAATAATAAAAACTTGAGTGTCTCATACTCAAGTCACATGCAATGCTATTGCTTGAGTGTCTTACACTCAAGCTATATGCATTTGATAGATTGAGTATCTCATACTCTATCTATATGCATGGCTTTGGTTTATAAGTGAGTGGGTAGTGTTTGGTTACATGGAAAACCTTAGCCTTTGACCTCATTAACCCTTAATAAGTTAGGCTAAGGTTATGGACATATGGGCTTCTCTACACTTAGAGAAAGCCCACTCCATACCAAACTAGAAAACTTATAGGCTTATTTAAACTCTTTAAATAAAGCCCCATCCCGAGTCCATTTCAAGTCCATCTTAATTAATATACATGGTCCATCTCATGGCCCATCTTAATTAATATACATGGTCCATCTCATTGCCTATCTTAATTAATATACATGGTCTATCTTATGGCCCATATATAAATGAACTTGGAGGCAAATATTAATCTAGTCCTTGAACTTAATATCACATATTAAATCAAGTCTAAATTAATATTTATTTAATTACAATTAAGTCCCAATAGTTGAATTTAGATTTCAGGATATGCTAGATCCCCACATATACGCAAATCCAAATCAATTAATTTAATTGATTAATTAAACTCTTTAATTAATAATCAAATTAATATTAGTCTTCACAAGTGCAACTCTTTTGTGTGTGACTTACTAGGTTCAAGTCTAAATAGCAGTGGGAAATGAAGAACGGAATAAATCAAATATACTCAACATGGACATAAAAATCAAAGCACATTATGCTGAAACAAATTTGGAAACGTGAGGATTTTTTGCTCAATTTAAATGGTTCAAACGGCTACTAAATCTTCTCCAATGGCTCCTATTTTTAATCAATTCTTTGTATAGGTTGATTGGCTGCTGGTTACCTTTTGTAACCTATCTTTATTTCTTTCCTTAGACTTGTGTGGTTGTATATATAGGAGAGGTTATTCCTCTTGTTGAATCAAGGAATGAGAATATA